>VDFB02104095.1:0-27079 GCA_007258455.2 Sequoia sempervirens | reverse complement strand
TTAACCACAGTTGTCAGCGGGAGCGTCAGCCAGAGAGCAGTGCTGGAGGTGTCGACGGTTGGTGACGGAAGCTGGTGGGTGGCGAGAGGATGAGCGGTCGCTGAATGTCGGGAATGAACGCTGGGAGCGGTGACGACAGCAGTGACGACAGCGAACGGGCCGACAAGTCTATGGACTATCGGATGACGCAGGATGACGGGAGCCAGTCGGAGTGATGCCGACCAAAAAATTTAAATATTGTAATTGCAATTGCAATTTTTTTTATAAAAATGCCGATAGAAAATTTTGAATGCCGACGGATAAAGTAAGACTATAGCCTGCGAAAAAAATTATCTGCTGACTATATAATATATTTGCAGGTCGAACTCTGCAGAGTTAATTTTTGCGATAACTATATAAAAAATGCCCAGAAAAATAGCCAATAATTTTTTTGATTTTTCTAAAAAAAATTTGCCTTGATGGAGGACAGAGAGGGAAGATTTTTTTCTGCAAAACTGTACGGATAGTACAAAAAATTGCAAACCCTAGATAATACCTCACAGGCTCCCGGATGATATGTCTCCGATTTTGATGAATGAACAGGCGATCTATGGGTTTTGAGGCCTTCCGTCGCAATGAGAGGCCTGAGGTCCTAATTTTCACTAGAAATCAGTCAGCCTCCTGTGCAGGAGTTTCACCAGCTTTACAACATAAAACTCAAGCCTGCTTTGAATCTTGCACTCCAACTTCCTAGATCTTAGGTTGATAAGTTTGAATGATCATTCGATACCATGTTGAGATGATGATTGTATAGCCCTAAGCCTGAATCTTCAATGAAGGACTTTAGCCATGAAAGATAATCAACCACAAAGAGAAGTGTTGCAACAATGGAATGCTGATTAAAGATTCTATTGATAATATGATTGATATGATATTGATATGATATGATATAAATGAACAAGATGCTTGATTATATAGGCAAGAGGTAAACCCTAATATGCGTGAGATGTTGCCAAGTGTTATAATCTAACAACATGTGACAACATATGAACCCTATGGTGATGATCATTAAATTACGAGATAAGTTCTAGAAGGAATTCATCCCTACAAGCTTGTGAAAGGAATATTATCCCATTTATTAAAATGATTGCAAACCTAGGACTAAATGATTAAATGCAAGACCTAAGTTAACTTATGCTAGTGTAATAATTAATTAATTAACAATTACAATAGTAATACCAATGGTGGAAGTAAATTCCTAGGGACTTTGACCATGTCAATCCCACCTAATAACTTTAACACTCCACCTGATGATAAATCAAGTAACACTCCAGGGTTACCTAAGGTGACCTCTCAATATAACTCATCAAATATTTCATGAAGTGGAAAAGTAGAATCCACTGATAAAAATAATTTGACTAATTATTTGGTAGAAGAAATCAAGAAGGTAAAGGTGACCCTCTCTTTATTGGAATTACTCAAAACACCTGTGTTCAGGAAAGCTTTCTGGAATACTTTAGATGATCTTCCCAAGAAAAACACATTTAGTAAAGAAACACAGGTGAAGGATAACTCCATTAAGGAGAAATAAAAAACATAGTTCCTATGGTGGATACAAAAGTAGCCTTTTACAAAGGAAAGATAGAATCCTTGCCATTTTTGTTCACATTGAGAATATTTGGTAAAAAAATCCATAATTTCTTGTTAGATTTTGGAGGATCTACCAATGTGATGTCTTTTTCCATATGTCAGACTCTAGGTTTAACTCTGGTGAATTCCCTAAAAAAGGTTACTCAACTCAAAAAAACTATGGTAAATGTAGCCAGAGAATTAGCCAACATTATATGCAATTAGTGTTGGATCCCTAGATTCGGTATTATATTGATGTTTAGGTTGTTGACATACCTGATACTTATGAGATGCTATTGAGTGGGGACTGGTCAATGAATTTGAAAGGATATATGGCCAAAAAATTATCACATATGTGGTTGCCCTGGAAAGGATTCCCTAATCAAATTATGATTGAGAGAGAATCACACATGAAACACATGATCACCAATTATAGCAAATCGGTGGTTGGAGGAAGTATGTATTTTTTTAGATGCATATAATTAGCTAATAAATATATTAAGGAAATAGGTAAGTATTTCTATATTTAAATAATCATCTTAGTAAATGAATTAAGAATCTAAATGTAATAAATTAATATTACAAGTATATATATATAGATGAAATATATATGGATATATTATATACGATTATGCAATAATGATGATTGTAGCAATTATTGAACCTTATAAGTAAGCATGGTTCTTTAATATGAATATGAATAATATATTTTTATTTTCTTAATCTATACTAACAATATTTTCTAAGTGATAAGAACAAATCGATTAGGAGAAGAAAGAAATTGGGATTCCTGATATCCTTGTGAATATAGTAGCTGCCAGGTTAGTGTGAGATAATCCATAGTAAAGAGGAATATATATATTGAACAAAGAATCATTTAATAGAAGATATCTTAAAATCTGATCATCAGGAATTACAAAAAATTATGGTATATCTATCATGGTTATTTTATGCTTGGTTATTTATATGATAGGCTTTGTTTAGCTGTGGTATGCAAATATATATTTTGTGATTTTTGTTTTTTATTCATGTAGTGTGTTATATCTTACTATGGTCATAACAGCTTTGTATATTTGCATAAATTTGAGTTATCATATATTGCTAAATATAACATAATGGATATATTACCGATCTATCACTGGTTCAATATGTGACTACATTATGAATTAATATTTGTATAATCTGCCTATAGTAACCAGTTGTGATAAGGGATTTGAGGGCCTACAAGGTGGGGAAACAACATTGGGGTCATCCTCTAAGTACACCACCCCATGGTAGATGGTTGACGCCTACCACATGGGGCCAAGAGGGGTGTACTACTCTTGGGCTTAGAAGGAGTGATTTCTGGGACACCCTACTGTAGTCACACCCTTAACCTCCCAACATGATGATTGATTGAGCAATAATGGTTCTGATGAAGGGAATGTTGATAGGAAGCCTCACTAGGTACGCCACCCCATATGGATAGGAAGAGGCCAAATGGGGCCAGGAGGGGCGTACTACTCTTGGTCCTAGGGTAGAGGGCTTCTTGGGCACCCTATTAGACCATTTTTTTCTAGGAATAATGGATTAGAAAACATAAAGAATTTCAATATATTTATAATATGATATTATCTTTATTTGTAAATTTTTACTAACATATTTCTAGGTCTTAATAGGTAGTTGTATCACTAACCTCATTTTCTTTGTTTTCCTTACATATCCTAATTAATATTATCTTGTAAATATTCTCTAGTTCTACTTTGTGGGGGCCTACTCAAACTATAAAAATTCCCAAACCCAAGGTGATCACTTCAAATTGATAAATTAGGGAAGATTTAGGGGTTCAAAATTAGACTAATTACAAAAATGAAGTTCTTTACATAGATGCATAACTAGGAGTATATGGAATTAGAAGTTTCAGAGTTAAAATAGAAGAATTTTCCATACATGTAATGTTGAAAAGCATAACTAGATAACTCCTAGAATGGACATGTTAGTCAAATTAGATTATGATTCTTATGTAGGAGAAGACAATCGCTTAGACAAATTTTGGAAGAACATTATTAAAGAAGCTTGAAAGAGTAGGAAAACTAAAGATTCACTAAAAATTTTATTGTTTCAAGGTTGGTGCAGGTTACAAAATTTTTCACATTCAAAAGATAGTTGTGTGATGTGCTTAAAATCATTCACAAAATTAAAAGTCAACATTGTTCAGAAAGTACTATTCTTAATAGGCCTGAGCTTGAAACACTTGAAGATAAATTGTAGGAAAGACAGACCAAAAATATCAATTTCTCAACTCTTAGGAATGCTAAGCTCAAAGTTGTTGAGGATCAAACTTTGACCCTTAGATTTGTGAGTCAAAATAAAAAAAAAAAAAAAAGAATTGGAGTTGGGGTTGAGCTCATCATTCCCCAAGGTAAGTATTTTCTTGCTGCCTATTGATTACAATTTCAATGTACTAACAATGTAGAAGAATATGAAGCTCTTATCCATGGTTTGATGTTTGCAATCAAGAAGAAAGTTAAGATTCTTAAGGTTTTCGATGACTTAGAATTGGTGGTCAAGAAAGTCCAAAAATAATACATTTGTCATTATAAGTGCTTGTCCAATTATTGACACCAAGTGTGGGACCTAATAGAAGACTTTGAGGCCTTTAATATCACTCACATCTGACGAAGATTAATTCATAGAGCAGATGCTCTAGCTACCTCTGCTAGTGCTCTATAGCCTTTAGATGCTTCTAATTTGAGGAGGTTTACTATTGAGTTGGTGTTGTTTCCCTTGGTTCCTGATAATGTTACTAATTTGTAGTTGTTTGAAGATGACCGTCATATATTGGAATTCATCACTAATATGGGTATCTTTGAAGCACAGATAATTGAAGAAATGGATCACCCAGACGATGAAATTCAAGATGAAGAATTACCTCAATTGAAAGATAATAATATTCTGAAAGGAATAATTGAAAAATAAAGACTATTTGACATGGATTAGATAGTTCAGAAAAAAGACCTACCTAAAATTGACAGAGGACAGTCCAAATTATATAATTTGAATAATGAAGAAGATCTAAAGAATATTTTTATAGGGAAGGTATGTACTAAGGAGGAAAAAAGAAATATTTCTCAAGCACTCAAAGATTATTGGAAAGTTATAGCGTGGACATATGAAGATTTGAAGACATATGACACTTCCATCATTAATCATAAAATTCCATTATAGCCTGACATAAAGCCTTTCTAGAAAAAACAATGGCCTGTAAATGCACTCATGGAACATCTGATTCAAAAGGAAGTACAAAATCTCCTCTCAGCTTGATAATTTTTTTGCATTAGGCATTCTACCTAGGTGGAAAATCTAGTGCCTATAAAAAAAAGAATGGAGACAGATGGTTGTGTGTGAATTTTCAAAATATTAACAAGGCATCAGAAAAAGATAATTACCCCTTTCCTTTGTTGGATGAAGTGCTAAAAATTGTTAATAGTTCACAGATGGTGTCCTTCTTGGATGTATTCTCCAGGTATAACTAGGTAATGGTCACAGAGGAAGATTGAATGATGACCATGTTCACTACAAAGTGGGGAACTTTCACTTACAAAAGGATGACATTTGGATTATTAAATTTCAAAGCCATATTCCAAAGAGCTATGGATTATTCCTTCCAAGATTTTTTAGGAAAGTGCATTATTATATACATGGACAACCTCATGGTATTTTCCAAGAATAGAGAGATCATGTTTTTCATCTCAGAGAAATATTGTAAAAATGTGAAACTTAAGGAGTTTCATTGAATCCTAAGAAATGCATTTTCGGGGTGGTTGAAGGAAATTTACTATGACACATTATTTTTGAAAATGGTATTCAATAGACCCAGATAGAGTGAGTGCCTTACTCAAGTTATAGCCCTCGAGAAGTAAGAGAGAATTAAAGTCATACTTCAACAAGATCAATTATTTTCGTAAGTTTATTACCAGGCTTGCCAAGATAGTGAAACCACTCAATGATATGTTGAAGAAAGATGCAAAGATCAAGTGGAGAAGTGAGGCTAAGCTTGCCTTCAAAAATATGAAAGTTGCAATTGTAGAAGCATTGGTGTTGGTAAGTCCGGATTACATTAAACCCTTTTATATTTACTCTTTTGCTTCCTGTCATACATGTGCAGTAGCATTGACACAAAGGGGCGAGAAAAAAAAAGAAAATCTAATTTCTTTCGTGAGTGCTCCCTTTAAAGAGGTGGAGCTAATATACATGGATATTGAAAAACAAGCCTTTGCTTTGGTTAAGGCAGTACAAATATTTTTACATTACATTATCAGAAGTATAGTCAAGGTGATTATCCCCAATGACGTAGTAAAGATTCTACTAATGTGGAATGAGCTTGGAGAAAAAAGGGCTAAACAGGTTACAATTCTACAAGAGTTTGATTTAGAGATTATACCCATGAAGTTGGTTCATGGGCAAGCCTTGGTTAAATCCTTGTTGAGATTGACCCCCAAATCTCTAGCCAACAGTATACTCTAGATGTAGAAGACCAAGAAAAATTGGTATTCAGATAAATGGTACTATATAGTTAGTAACAGTTGCCCTGACCATATGCAAAGTAATCAGAGAAGATCCCTGAAGATTAAAGCCTAGAGTTATATGATAAAAGGAGGGGTTTTGTTCAAGAGAAATCATGAAGGAATCTACTTAAGATGTTTGAATAAGACAAAAGTGAGTGAAGTATTGCAAGAATTACACGACAAAGTTGGTATAGCTCATGGAGCACCTTTGGCTACTACACACCTCATCTTAAGAGCTGGCTATTATTGGCCAACTATTTTCAAATATACGTGTATAAGCATGTAAAACACTGTTACACATGTCAAACTATTGTAGATAGAGGAATATTTAATGCTCAACCATTGCAGTCGGTGATGGAGATGCACCCTTTCTCACAATGGGGATTAGACTTCATATGTACAATTAATCCTCCATCATCCTCATGAAACATATCTATGCTAACTACCATTGATTATTGTGCCTAATGGACTGAAGCATGCCACAATAACCAATCCACCTCAAAGGTGGTAATCAAGTTCGTAGAGGAAAACATTATTACTAGGTTTGGAGTACCATATGCCCTGATATGTGATAATGGACCTACTTTTTCCTCATTGAAATTTTCATCTAATTATTACCCATAGGGAAATAGATTAGCATAATCATCAAACATGAACATGTTGGATATAATTAGGAGATTAATTGAAAAGAATCCTAGAGAATGGAATTCTCTACTGAAATTCACCCTTTGGGTAGATTGTACTAGGATGAAATTTGCATTGGGAAATTCTCCTTTCCACTTAGTCAATGGGATAGATCCTATATTGCCTATAAATTTAGAAATCCCTACTTGGAAATTTTTCCAAGAATACATTGGATTAGATGATCAGACTGAGACTCGATTGCTACAACTAATGCATTTAGATGAAAAATGTATCATAGCTATAGATAATTTTGCTAGGCACCAATCTATGGTAAAACAGTGGTTTGACAAAAGGGCTAGATTAAAAACTTTTAGAATATCTGATTTAGTCCTATATTGGGACAAAGCCCATGAGCATAAGGGTGAACATGGGAAGTTTGACCAGTTATGGATTGGCCCTTACCGCGTATCTAAAATTTTAGGTGATAACACTTACAGGCTTAAAACTTTAACTAGAGAGGATGTTCCATTTCCTATCAATGGATAATTCCTAAAAAATTACTTTCAATCTTAGTGTTGGTTGCTCATTCTTGTTGGAAGTGTGTAAATAGTTTTTGTAAATAGTTTTTGTTTTGTTTTTTTTGGGTTTTTGGTGCTTTCTTTTGTTTTTGTTTTTCTTTTTGGGGTTTTTTATTTTTGGAGATATACAATAGTTAGCAACCTTTGAAGGTGGTCAAAATAATAGAACACCAATTTTGGAAATGTGATTCATTCTTTGACCAAAAATAGTCCTTTAATTATAGATGATTGGGGAATTATTCAAATTCATTTACTTTATTTTGCATCAATCATTTAGTTGATGTTGAGCTAAAAACACCCATACTTAAATCATTCTACTGAATTTGGGATAGTAGTTGTTTGCATTGAGTGAAAAATCAAAAGGTGATATTTTCTACTACTATAATTCCCAACCTAATAGCAGGCTTCATTTCCTGCAAGTTGAAGCCAAATATCTTACAAAGAAATATCAAATGAAAAAAATAAAAAATTGAAAAATTGAAGAAATATTGAAAGAAAAAAATCAACTCTTTGGGCTATCCAAATATCTCTACTAGGGTTATAGATGCCTAACTAGAAGTACAGCTATGTTTGGCAAAATTACAGAGATAACCTTGTCGGGGCTATGGACACTTGACTGGTAGCAAGGCTCTATCCAAGGTTGGCTTAAAAGGAAATTGCCAAATTATGTAGGTCAATGCAAACATCTACTATGCTCTGAATTTACTGTAGAAAAATAAATCAGTTGCACACACATGAGCTCAATAAAATTTAATCTTATATGTTGGATAAAGTAAAGATGGAATATCAGAATGAGGGTCTGATTTGTTTATAATTTAAGGAATGAACAAAGTTGAAGTATGGTTATTAGTTCCAAAATTAACTATTTATTATTTTGTTGGTTGTTAGTTGTTGTGTGGTCTCACAACACACCCCATTTTTATCTTTGGAAAAATGTGGACCCCCTTATTCTACTTCTTTTCTTTCCCTTATTTTTTTATTGCTTTAGTGTGCTACTCTTGGAAGAAATGGTAAAATGGGAAGTTTTGATTCAAGTTGCCTGGTCCCTAACTAAGTTCTTGTCTTTATGAGACTTGAAATGTTAAAAAAATATTTTCCCTGGTATTATCAATTTATCGACTTTAGGCGCTAGGAGTTGATGTTGTTGCATTACGATGTTGTATCTCAACAAGTTTCACTTTTGCCTCAGACATGATAAGTCATTCCCCCGTGGTTCATCACCCATAAATGGTTTTGATGCATGTAACCTCTCTTTGCTAGTTGGCTCCTAGAGTGGCCTTCTCTTTTCTTTAAAATCAAAAACTAGAAATCAAAGGTTCCATTGTGAGTATGTTTCAATCAATTTGGTCCTACTTTGAACTCACCAAATTCTCATGAACTCCAAAGAGGTGAAAGTCCTAGCTCTTGGTATTACTTTCAAGTTCGGTTAATCGATGATGGTTATGTACAAGATCATCATGGAAAAAAATAGGCCCTTAAGGGCAAAAATCTCAGAAAAATCAGAGTTAGGCAACTTGATGTAAAAATTTGAATAAGTTATCTATATTATTTCAGTAAATATGCAAGAATAGAATCTATATCAAATTGAATTTAGCTCTAAAATACTAGGTTTATTTATTTATTTTAATCTCATTTTGGTGAAAATTTAAAATTTCAGTAGTACTTAAATTTAGGGAAAATTAAGAAGTAGGTAAACCTGACCACCCTAACCATAATAAAATGATAATATTTTTTTTATAAGATTTATACATAAGTAGAGGACTCATGTTTGATGTGGATGCATATTTTTTGTAATTTTTTCCAAAGTAAATAATTAATTATGAATTTTTTATTACAACTTTTTAAAAAAATATAAAACTTGTATGTCCTCACCACCTTAACTTGGTCAAAACTTCAAGGAAATTCAATTTTTCTTTTTAATCCTATAGTATGTGAAGCATAGAATGTGATGCATGTTTTGACCCAAAAAATGTGATACCGTTTGAAATCTATAGATGTTTTTCAATCAGCCTATCAATCAGGACTTTAGTCGTAATTCAAATAGAAAATGAATAATAATTATTTATTAAATTCAAAGTAAAGCATAATTTATGTTGGTGGAAAGCTGAGAATTCTCCTTTAAAAACCCTTTTCATTTCATCAATTTTGGGTAAAAAAAAGTCATTAGCCACATACCCTACTAATACCCATCATATTGCCACTTTTTGGCCCATCATGATCTTGCACATACCCTGTCAATTCAAACCTCTTTTGATTGTTATTTGTTAAGTATCCAAAGTTAGATTTGCTTATAAATCCTTCTCCTCATAATAATTGAAGTGACACGTAAGTGTGCCACGTTAGCCTTCTGCATCATCTTCTCTAATGGTGGGCTCTATGCAGAAACTAAGGTGTTCATGATTTGAACCCTAATCTACCATGATTGCACCTTTATTCAAGGAAATTAATGCAATATAAAAGGAAATTAATGAATGTGGAGAATAATACATGTACTTGGAAACACCTCGAACATACAATTTCTTTCATAACACTCTACCTTGCACCATACTACTCATTTGTTAGGACATTGAAGAATTAAAAACAAGATTATGGCACACAAAGAAAGTTAAACCTCAAGAAGCTGAAGAACATAGCTACTAAGGGTTTTCAGGTTGCATTCAAAAAGAAAATCGTATCACTAGTAAAAATAGGTATGCTTTGAATAACTGAAATTTCATTAATTTTTCTATGCATGCATGTCTTAGGATAAATGGTGTTTCCCCTAGTTTGGTAATTAAAATGTTGATTATTTTGAAGTAAATTTAACCTAATTGTAGATTGATACTTTTATGAACTATTGAAAATGAATGGTTAGATTTAACCCTGACTCGCTCATAAGGAACATATTTGCTAATAATGCAGGAAACCCGAGAAAATATGAGCACTTCCAGAAGAAATCCAGATGAGGAATTGAAGTACCTTATTTTGTAGGTCATACCAATCAGTAGGATAATTATGACACTCATCTAGGATGGTTTACTAGTATTGAATTCATCACAAGGATTTGACAATAGAATGCTTCTCAGTGCGTAAAGAAAATTATTGCAATCAGACTGCATTTGGTAGGAGGGTTTTTGATAGCAATGGAAGCCCCTGAACTAGTAATGGAATGTATTAATTGGTATGACCCAAACAAGAAGGTCATCAAGAAAGAAGGGAGATTATTTGTAGATCTCTCTGTAAAGGGGATTGTATACACATTTTGGGCCCCCACATTTAGCCTAGTGAATCCATTGGATATGAAGGTTTTGACCACAAAATACTTGAGTGAAGAAGAATAGAATAGAAAACTTGTGAATGCAATATGGTGCCAAGAAGAGATTACCAAGAAAATGAGACAAATCTCAAGGTTTGTGTTTATTCAGGATGTCCAAGACATCATAACCCTATTAAGCAAGATAGTTGGACTCAAAGATGCCAACAAATTTGAACCCTAGATGTTCAGGCTTATAGAAAAAATAATGGAAGGCCTTGTGCAAATTCACTACGAAATTTTCATCAGTGACAGGTTGGGTGAAAAGTTAATGAAATTCTTGCATGCCCTATAGTTTTCTATGTCTTCTTATGTTGTTTATTCTTGTGCCCTAAGGGAAAATGTTCAAGGATTGAACAAAGTCGGTGCCCTGGGTAGAGAAGCAGGGAATAATTTGACATATGCTCATGTACCCCATATCACTATCCACTGATACCAAGAGAATTACCAAAGCAATAATGATTTGTATTCTATGAAGTTGGTAAGAATAATGGAAGGTGATAAACCCAAAAGATTATCCCTAAAATCAAAAAGTGTCATTCAATTTCCTACTTTCACCTACATCAAGGTGGAAGGATTCAAAGGATACCCCTTCATGCTACCTAGGTATCCAATGAACAAAATATTGTTATTAGAATTTGTGAGATAGATGCAACCTTCTCATTCCCTTTTCTTGCAAGCACACAAGAAACGTTCTATCAAATTCCCCATCACAATCAGGAATTGCAAATATGTTATGGCTAAAATGTTGATATGAGTGAAGAAGAGTTGAAGATGTATAAGCCAAAGCTCTTTACACTCTGATGAGAGAATTATGATCTAGAGGGAAATATTGCTAGGAAAATAGGCAGCAAGTATTCTCATATTTATGATTTAGAATATTTTTGGCATAATTGTGATGATGAGCATCAGGTAAGGAAGAAATCACACTTGAGGTTTCTATTACATTCAGCAAGGCTTTTGGAACTCAATGATATCCTAGAATAGTTGGATACAGATGGTGGAGAGGCATTGAACCAAATTTATAATATAGAGAATATTTTTGATGAACCTATCACAAACCTAGATTATTCAAAGAAGGAAATAGTACAATCATTAAAGAGAATTTTGAGCAAGTGTTGACATGCACTCAAAAATGCATTTGTGGTTACAAAAAAGCATTAAGATAAGTTGGGGTAAAGCTCACATACCCACATAATGTGAAGAAATGGAGAGTAGAAGATGAACCAAGGTATGTTGAGACTACTAAAAAGAAATGGAAATTTGGAAAAGAAGAGGCAAGTCGACATGTTAAGGAGAGAAATCCTGACACTTCACATTGGAGAATTCTAGTGATGCCAGCTAGCCAGTATAAAGAGACTATGGCCAGTCAGGCCAATGTAATAGTAAATCCTAAGGTGGAATTTTCTTCCATGGTAAATTAGAAAGTTAAACCTATGACTGATGAAGAGGCAAGAATGAAGACACACACTCGTGCTAAGACAAGGTCTACCTCCCAAAAGGTTGCATAATTATTCACCTCTCCACCTTCAGTTAATAGGGCATCAATGAGACAAACACTAGGAAGGACTCATGTAATTCAAGAGGAAAGTCATAAGCTAAATGAAGAGGAAGTTAGAGAACATGGGAGAAGATGACTACCATGATGAAACAATTCGAAGAAAAGTGATCTAAGGAAAACCCCATGGTTCAACTAGTGAAGTGCCAAATATAGGGTCAAATCCTATGGATAAAGAAGAATATTTTATAAGAGGAACAATTTCCCTAGAGGTGAGAAACCTTGAGAAATTTGATGGAAGAGGAACAGGGGATACTGCAGGTAAGAAAACCATTGATAATATTGGTAATGAAGATACAATTGATTATTAGCTTCTGCAAAGAAGAAGTAAAAATGATGTTGAGCAACCATAGGGTTCTGAGAAATCAGGAGAAGGTCGAATTGAGAGTGAAAATTTAGAGCCCTCACAAACCTTGAGTGGAGAACTAAGAAATGAGGAGAATCCTGATGTTTCAAGACAACAAGAAAGTGATACCCCAAGGACCAATGTTGAACACATGGCAAGACAAGAGAATATAAGTATCAAAATGGAAGAGACATCGATAAATCAAGATAATCCAGAATCCATGCCAGTGAGGACATAAAATGTTCAAATTCTAGGAGGTGTGATAGGAAATGTTGATAGTTCAAGGGAAGTTCTGTAACATGTAGATCATTAGAATCAAAAAATGTTGAAGAGGAAGAACAAAATGAAGAAGCACTTGACTGGTTAGTTAGGAAAATGGCTCCACCATTGGAGGTGGAACTGGTGCCTTTGGATCTCAGAAGATTAATATGAGAAGTAGAGACCTCTAAACATAGATGTAAAGCGGAGAAAAGGAATGCTATGAAGAGGAAT
This sequence comes from Sequoia sempervirens, assembly GCA_007258455.2. NCBI lineage: Eukaryota > Viridiplantae > Streptophyta > Pinopsida > Cupressales > Cupressaceae > Sequoia > Sequoia sempervirens. Next base: position 14,034 of record VDFB02104095.1, on the reverse strand, counting down.
GTAGATGGAGGAAGAACTCTCTAAATAGCTACTCTGTTAGGAAATAAGAGCAAGCATGCAATAACACCTAGGGATTATAGGGTAACAACAATTAATTTTGGGCATTCATCTTGGGGACAAGAATTAGAAGAAATGAAAGTGAATTTAGAGACAACTGTCACCAGGGAAAAAAAGAGTAAAAAAAAGAAAAGAGAGCTAAAGGAGTGGATTTCCTTCTTGGAAAATTTTATGAAGTCATTAGGCCAATCTGATCAAGTGCAAACTAAATTTCCCCAAAATCTAGTGCTTATGTCTAAGGAGCAAGTAGATTCCATTGTAGCATTTCACCATAAGTTAAGCATATTTGAAAAATGGATGGAGTACTTGGTGAGGCAAGGAGAAGAATTAATTGAGGATGCAATTGGGAAACATAAGGGGGCATACCATTGGTGTGAAAATTCTAAAAGATTGGAAGGAGAATGTTGATTTTTCCAAAAACATAATGATGCAGAAAGGTGAAAGTTAAAAGCTCTTATTCAGACAGATGTTTGAGAGTTGGTGAATGAAAAGATAACCACAAAATAGGAAGTTCCAATATTTGAGAAGTGGAGAAAAAAAGCGAATTGGGAAAGTGACACTTTGCTACAATGTGTAGAAGGATTTAAAAAGGTCACTGAAAGATGCAAGAAGTTGATTGATAGAGATGAAAGATTTATTGAAATGTTAGCACAACAAACTTGCAGTTCCCGTACTCTAGGGCAGAGTGATAAGGAGGTAAAAGCTTTAAAGGAGTGGCTTGAAAGAGTGAACAAGGACCATGTTCGCTCATTAAGTCGGGATATTATAAATGAAATTATAAAGTGCAAGAATGTTGTGGTTAAATATGAAGCAGAAATGATGCAGAGGAATGAAAACATCATTCAAATATTAGAGGATTATGCTAGGCTTTAGTATAGTTGAAAATTGATTCAAGGAGTTTCAAAGGATTGTATGCATCAAGTGTTGGTCACTTTCCTGGTGTATCAATAGAAGAAAGGTGAAGCAGAGTCTTCAGAGCTGGAGTTCAATAAAGAAGGATAGATAAATGGATACCAAATGTCAGAGGTTTTATGTGTCAATATGGTTTTCAAGTGAATTTTGCAGGTTTTTTCCCAGTCCCGATGAAGGTGGCTAGTCCTGGAGATTTTGAAGAGCATCGATGATCTTTTTTATGCTAAGTCTCACTTGTGAATCAGAGCCTAAAGTTCAAGATTGCTACTAATGAAGTCAAAGTTTTGACTTTTCCTAGAATGTTCTAATGAAAAATGTCACCTTCCATGAGATACATTTTAATTTATTTTTATGATTCTCTTTGGTGGACTAATTTTAAACTCTTTGGGGCCTTGTTTCTATAAAAGGTCATTTACTGCTTTATTTTTATTTTAAGTTCAAAATTTGTGGATGTTGGAGAACCAAGACTTTTTCAAGTTTTATTATTTTTCCTATTTTTTGTTTCATTCCAAATTAAAAATTTGTATGTTTCATTAGAATTTAATCAACATCAAAGCCAATTTGAAATTTATTTCTTGATAAGAAATCTTACATAGCTAATTGTTTATTCCTATTAGACAAGACTATGTGTTGTGTTGTTTAAGGGTGCATACTAACACTATCCAATGGAAAATAATCCCCATTTTCTTTAAAATCTCACATCTTTATGTGCCTAGCTGTGAATCAATATGGTCACATATGGAATAGTTTTCTCTTGTTTGGTTATTTATTGAGGCATGCGTGGATAGTACTTGGGAGAAATTTTACTTTTCTAGTAATTTTTTATGCTTTATTTTAGAATGGATGTTTAAATTTCAGAAAATGTTCCAAAAAAGTGATAAATGCAAGGAGTTTTATTGCAAATATTTTCATTCCATGATATTGATGAGTGCTTAAAGCTAAATCTATTTGGATAAATGCAATTTTTTTGAAATTCATGAAATATTATTGAAAATTTGTTTATTTCATGAAGTTTTTAAATGATCGGGCCAAGATTATTTCATATCTCTATGATACCTTCCAAATTTGTAAAGACCATTTACCCCTCATGTGTAATAGGATTGTCACAACAAACCCTAAGTGAGCATAGTGTAGTCAAGACCTAACATAAACAATCCTTGGGATTAAGCTGAGTTAGCCTAAGATTTAGGTTGTCTTGGTGCAATATTTCAAGAAAGATAGGTTCCCGCGGTGTGTTTGTGAGAATTTTATCTGACTATTGGTGTGAAACTAAAATCCACATCAATAGGAGTGACGCTAGAAGGAGGGCCACAATCCTTTTAGTTTTGTTAGGAAGGGAGATAGAGTCTCATAGAGTCACTAGGTCTTGGTCTAGGGATCCATGTGTGTCACTAGTTAAAATTAGTGGTCGTACATCATGTAGACCCCAAAGGTTAGGAAGCACAAGCTTAGTACCACCAAATTCAACTATTTTTATACCACCCCTGCCCATAGTAATGTATTTCTTTAATGTAGAGTCACTGATTCAATTCGATGTGTATAATGACCTTCCAAAGAACCCTAAAAAACTATGTCCTAAGTATTATCTTCACATAGATGGAAAAGAGAGTATCTGTATCTTTAAGGATACATGTTTCAGAGAAAGGATATAACATGAAGATGTTGTATGCAAGTTGTTCCCTTACACCTTGAGTGATGAAGTTTACTAGTGGCACATCAACCTACCCCATAATTTTGTCAGCACATGGCAAGATATGGAGAGTCAATTTTTAGCCAAGTTTAGAATTCCAGTTGATCCTACCTTGTTGTATTAACATTTTTCTCAAATTAAAAGGTTTGATGGTGAACCTATAACTGCTTTTAATGACAGGTTTCAAAAGGCTTATTCTAGGTTGCAAGCACCTTATGTAGTGGATAAATTTTCTACCATCACCATTTATTACATGGAAATAGATCCTTTAACTGCTATGTTTGTGAAATGAAGGGAAAATCCTCCTACTACCCAAACCGAAGCCTCTACTAAAGGCGTAATTGTAAATATAGAAATGAAACACCTCAAAAGTGGATTGTCTATAAATGGAAAAAATGGATTGCATACTATCCCATTCTGAGTGTGAATGAAGTTCCATTAAATCATATAATGGCTCCTAATTATTTTCCTTCATTGGTCCAGAATGGGAAATTTCCTCAAAATAGTTTCTTTCAACCAAGAAATAGTCAATCTCGAGTCCCACACCCTGGTCCAACTATCACAAAGTTGCATCCTAATGGAATTTTTTTTCTTCTCACAAACTCAAGATAGTCAAAGAGTCAAAACCTTAGAAGAAAAAGAATAGAATAAGGAAATCATAGCTCAACTTAAAATATTAAACATAGAGGTTACACAACTAAGAAATCATAATTTTTACTCTTAGAGTAATAATCAAAATTCACAAAGTCAAGCATGCAATGCTCCTAGACCACCTAGACCTTGGAACATGCGACTGAATAAAAGAGGAGTATCCACACCCTTAGATAATGCTAATCCCTTCGATGATAGGTCTACGTCTAAGGTAAATTTGGCTAACCTTGTGATGAACAATTGGTGTCAAAACCACAATACAAATTCTCATTCAGAAGTGGATTTTCCATTGTTTAAAACCAGGTTGAATATTTTTCTAGACGCTACACATTATAATGATCAGTGTGACTCCCACTCAACCCAAGAGAATGAGTTAGTTCCAATGGGATATGACTCCAAATTTGTTCTCAAAAGTTGTGAATGCTTTGAGTCACCTACTAATGTCAGGATTCATGCCTATGAACAAGAAGGAGACATTTCAACCATAACTTTAGAAACCTGCACGTTTCCTTATCAAGATGAAAATGAATCTCAGGACGAAGCTGATGAAATTTATGATTTCCAACAATATTCGAAAGGGAAAAGCTACAACCTTATAAGTAATACCAATGATTGAATTATATTCAAAGGGCCTTTGACCATGTCAATCTCATCTAATAAATTTAACACTCCACCAAATGATAAATCAAGTAACACTCCAGGGTTACCTAAGGTAACCTCTCAATATAACTCATCAAATATTTCACAAAGTGGAAAATTAGAATCTGTTGATTAAAATAATTTGACTAATTATTCAGTAGAAGAAATCAAGAAGGTAAAGATCAACCTCTCTTTATCAGAATTGCTCAAAACACCTATGATTAGGAAATCTTTCTTGAATACTTTAGAAGATCTTCCCAAAGAAAGAACGCTTAGTAAGGAACCATAGGTGAAGGATAACTCCATTAAGAAAAAATAAGAAAACATAGTTCTTATGGTGGATGCACATGTAGCCTTTTACAAAGGAAATATAGAATCCCCACCATTTTTGTTAACAATGAGAATATTTGGTAAAAATATCCATAATTTCTTGGTAGATTTTGGAGCATCTACCAACATGATGCCTTTGTGATTATGTCAGAATCTATGTTTAAATCCAATGAATTCCCTGAAGAAAGTTACTCAACTTGACAAAACTAAGGTACACGTAGTCGAGGAATTAACCAACATTCATATGCAATTAGCGTCAGATCCCTAGACTCAGTATTATATTGATGTTTAGGTTATTGAGATACTTGATACTTACGAGATGCTCTTGAGTAGGGACTAGTCAAAAAAAATGAATGGATATATGGAAATAGACTTCTCACATATGTGGTTTCCCTAGAAAGGAGTCCCTAATCAAAGTAGGATTGAGAGAGAGTCATGCACGAAACACATGATCACCAATTATAATAAAAAAAATGAAGTTCTATACATAGATGTAGAACCAAGAGTATATGGAATTAGAAGTTTTGGAGTTAAAATAGAAGAATTTTTCATTGTAATGCTAAGAAGCATAACCAAATAAATCCCAAAGCAAAATTGTTCGTAGAATTGGATTATGATTCTTCTGAAGGATTAGACAGTCGCTTAGAAATTTTTTGGAAGAACATTATTGAAGAAGCTCGATAGAGTAGGAAAACTAAAGATTCAATAAAAAATTTATTGTTGTAGGGTTAGTGCAGGTTACACAATTCTACACATTCAAAAGACAATTGTGTGATGTGCTTAAAAATCATTCACATAATTGAAAGCCAACACTATTTGAAAAGTACTATTCTTAACAGGTCTGGGCTTGAAACACTTGAAGATAAAATGTAGGCAAGGTAGACCGAAAATATCAATTTTTCAACTCTTTAAGAATGCTAAGCTCAAATTTTTTGAGGATCAAACTTGGACCCTTAGGTTTGATGTGTCAAAAATGAAACAAGAAATTAGAGTTGGGGTTGAGCTCATCAATCCCCAAGGTAAGTCTTTTCTCATTGCCTATTGGTTACAATTTCAATGTACTAACAATGTGGAAGAATGTGAAGCTCTTATCCATAGTTTGAAGCTTGCAATCAAGAAGAAAGTTAAGATTCTTAAGGTTTTCAATGACTCAGAACTAGTGGTCAAGAAATTTCAATAATAATACATTTATCATTATAAGCGCTTGTCTAGTTATTAACACCGAGTGTGGGACCTAATAGAATAATTTGATGCCTTTAATATCACTCACATCCCATGAAGATCCAATCAGAGAGCAGATGCTCTAGCTACCATTGCTAGTGCTCTAGAACCTTTATATGCTCTGATCTAAGGAGGTTTACTATTGAGTTGGTGTAGTTTCCCTTGGTTCTTGATAATGTTACTAATTTGTAGGTGTTCGAAGATGACCATCATATATTGAAATTCATCACTAATATGGGTATCTTCAAAGCAAAGATAATTGAAGAAATGAATTTCTTGGATAGTGAAATTCAAGATGAAGAATTAGCTCAATCGAAAGATAATAATATACTAAAAGGGATAATTGAACTAGAAAGACTATTTGACGTGGATCAGATAGTTCGGTAGAATGTTATGCCTAAAACTGATGGAGGACTATTTGAATTATATAATTTGAATACTGAGGAAGATCCAAAGAATATTTTTATAGGGAAGGTATGTACTGAGGAGGAACATAAAAATATCTCTCAGGCACTCAAAGATTATTGGAAATTTATAGCATGGACATATGAAGATTTGAAAACTTATGACACTTCCATCATTAATCATACAATTCCATTAAAACCTAATGCAAAGCCTTTTCAACAAGAAAAAATGGCCTATAAATGCATTTTTGGAACCTATGATTCAAAAGGAAGTACAAAAGGTCCTCTCAACCCAGATAATTATTCCCATTAGACATTCCACCTAGGTGGAAAATCTAGTGCCCATCAGAAAGAAGAATGGAGATATATGGTTGTGTGTGGGTTTCTGAAATCTTAACAAGGTGTCAGAAAAAGATAATTACCCCTTTCCTTCTTTGGATGAAGTGCTACAAATTGTTAATGGTTTGCAAATGATGTCCTTCTTGGATGGATTCTCCATGTATAACTAGGTAATGGTCATGGAGGAAGATTGGATGAAGACCGTGTTCACTACAAAGTGAGGAACTTTCGCTTACATAAGGATGTCATTTGGATTAATAAATTCCAAAGAGCTTTAGATTATGCCTTCTGAAATTTGGTAGGCAAGTGCATTATTATATACAAGGACAACCTCATGGTATTTTCCAAGAATAGAGGAGATCATGTTCATGATCTCAGAGCAATACTACAAAAATGTGAAACTTATGAAGTTTCATTGAATCCTAAGAAATGTATTTTCGGGGTGAATAAAGGAAAGTTACTAGGACACATTATTTCTGAAAAGGGTATTTCAATAGACCTGGATCAATTGAGTGCCTTCCTCAAGTTACAACCCTTGGTTAGTAAGAAAGAATTAAAGTCATACTTCAACAAGATCAATTTCATCCAGAAGTTTATTATCAAGTTTGTTGAGATAGTGAAACCACTCAATGACATGTTGAAGAAAGATGTAAAAATTGAGTGGACTAGTAAGGCTAAGATCAGCTTTGAAAATATGAAAGTTACAATTGTGGAAGCACCGGTCCTAGTAAGTTTGGATTACATTACACCTTTTTATATTTAATCTTTTACTTCTAGTCATACATGTACAACATCATTAACACAAAGGGGTGAGAACAAAGAAGAAATGAAATTGCTTTCATGAGTGATCCCTTTAAAGAGGCAACCTAAGATACATGGATATTGAAAAACAAGCCTTTTCTTTGGTTAAGGCAGTACAAATTTTTTTACATTACATTCTTAGAAGTATAGTAAAGGTGATTGTCCCTAATGTCATAGTAAAAATGCTACTAACATAGAGTGAGCTCAGAGAAAAAAGAGCTAAATGGGTTATGATTCTACAAGAGTTCGATTTAGAGATTATAACCATGAAGTTGGTTCATGGGAAATCCTTGGTTAAATACATTGTTGAGATTGATCCACAAATCTCTAGCTAGTAGTATACTCTGGACGTAGAAGACCAAGATGATTGGTATTAAGATATATGGTACTATCTAGTTAGTAACAGTTGCCCTAACCATATTCAAAGAAATCAAAGAAGATCCTTGAAGATTAAAGCCCATGATTAAAGGAGGGGTTCTGTTCAAGAGAAATCATGAAGGAATTTACTTAAGATGTTTGAATAAGATAGAAGCAAGTGAAGTGTTGCAAGAATTACATGACAAATTTGGTACAACTCACAGAGCACTTTTGGCTACTGCACACCTCATCTTGAGAGTCAGCTATTATTGGCTGACTATTTTCAAAGATACCTATAAGCACATAAAGCACTGTTGCACATGTCAAACTGTTGCAGACAGAGGAAGATTTAATGCTCAACCATTATAGTCGGTGATGGAGATGTGCCCTTTCTTGCAATGGGGATCAGAATTTATTAGTACAATTAATCCTCCATCATCTGCAGGTCACAAATTTGTGCTGACCGTCACCAATTATTGTACCCAATGGACTAAAGCATGCCACAGTAAACAATGCACCTCAAAGGTGGTAATCAAGTTCTTAGAGGAAAATGTTATTACCAGGTTTGGAGTACCATATTCCCTGGTATATGATAATGGCCCTCCTTTTTCCTCATTGAAAATTTCTAATTGGGCATTTGATATTGTATAACATTGAAATTTTCATCTAATTATTACCCGTAGGGAAATGGATTAGCAAAATCATCAAGCAAGAACATGTTGGATATAATTAGGAGATTAATTGAAAAGAATACTAGAGAATGACATTCTCTATTGAAATTTTCCCTTTGGGTAGATCGTACTAGGATGAAATCCCCATTGGGAAATTCTCCTTACCACTTAGTCTATGTGATAGATCCTATATTGCCTATAAATTTGAAAATCCCTACTTGGCAATTTTCCCAGGAATACATTAGATTAGATGATCAAACTGAAGCTTGGTTACTACAGCTAATGGATTTAGATGAAAAATGTACCAGAGCTATAGATCATTTTGCTAGGAACCAATCTATGCTGAAACGATGGTTCGACAAAAGGGATAGATTGAAAAATTTTAGAATATATAATCTAGTCCTATATTAGGACAAAGCCCATGAGTATAAGGGTGAACATGGTAAGTTTTACAAGTTATGGACTAGCCCTTACCAGGTATTTGAAATTTTAGGTGACAACACTTACAGGCTTACAACTTTAAGTTGAGAGGATGTTCCATTTCCTGTCAATGGACAATTCTAGAAGCATTAATTTCAAGCTTTGTGTTGGTTGCTTGTTCTTGCTGTAAGTATGTAAATAGTTTTCTGTAAATAGTTTCCTTTTGTAAATAATTTTATTTTTCTTTTGGGTTTTTTGTGCTTTCTTTTGTTTTTTTTCTTTTCGAGGTTTTACGTTGTGGAGATATACAATATTTAGCAATCTTTGAAGGTGGTCAAAATAATAGAACATCAATTTTGAAAATGTGATTCATGCTTTGATCAGAAACAATCCTTTAATTATAGATAATTGGGGAATTATTCATATTCATTTACTTTAGTTAGCATAATTAATTCAATTGATGTTGAGCTACAAACGCCCATACTTAAATAATTCTACTGAATTTGGGATAGTAGTTGTTTGCATTAAGTGAAAAATCAAAAGGTGATACTGTTGCAATTCGCAACCTAATAGCGGGCTTCATTGCCTGCAAGTTGAAGCAGAAGAGCTTACAAATAAATATCAAAGAAATATCAAAAGAGAAAATTCAACTCTTTAGGCTATCCATATATCTCTATCGGGGTAGAGCTATGTTTGGGGGAATTACAGAGAAAACCTTGTCAGGCCTATGGATGCTTGACTAGTAGTAAGGCTTTGTCCAAGGTTGGCTTAAAAGGAAATTGAAAAATTATGTAGGTCAATACAAATGTCTTCTATGTTTTGAATTTATTGTAGTAGAATAAATCAATTGCACACACGTGAGCTCAGTAAAATTTAATATTGTATGTTTTCTAAAGATGGAATGCCAAAATGAGGGTTTGATTGTTTATAATTTAAGGACTGTTGAAAGTTGAAGTATGGTTGTTAGGTCCAAAATTTACTTTCTATTGTTTTGTTTGGTTTTTTGGTTGCTAGTTGTTGTGTGGTCTCACAAAACGCCCCATTTTTCTCTTTGGAAAAATGTGGACCCTTTTTTCTGTTGTTTTTTTCCCTTCATTTGCTTTTGCTTGCTTTAGTGTGTTTCCTTTGGAGAAAATGGTAAAATGGGAAGTTTTAATTCAACTTTTCTGGTCCCTACTTAAGTTCTTGTCTTTACCGGACTTGGAATGTTGCAAAATATTTTCCTTGGTCTTATCAATTTACCAGACCCCTGGGTCCCAAGAGCTAATGTTATTGCACTAAGAATGTTGTATCTTCTACAAGTTTCACTTTTTTCCTGAGTGGTAAGTCATTCCTGGTGGTTTGTCACCTAGATAAATGATCTTGGTGCATGCATCCCCCTTTCTTTATTGGTTGGGTCAATAGTGGCCTTTGCTTTTCTTTAAAATTGAAAACCAGAAATATGAGATTCTATTGCGAGTATGCTTTAAATAAGTTTGGTCCTACTTGAACCTGGTTCTTGGTCTCCTTTACACCCAATCATGAACCTAGTAGGTAAAATTCTTGGCTCCTAGCAATCTTTCCAAGGTCTAGCATTGGATGATTCAAACCTCTTTTGATTGTTATTTTTTAAGTAGCCAAAGATGGATTTTCCTATAAATCCTTTGACTCGTAAGAATTGAAGTGACACATAAGTGTGACACATTATCCTTCTACGTCATCTTCTTCTCTAATGGTGGGCCTTGCATAGAAACCAAGGTGTTCATGATTTGAACCCTAATTTTCCATGATTGCACCTCTATTCAGGGAAGTTAATGCATTGTAAAAGGAAATTAATGAAGGTGGCAAACAATACACATACTTGGCACAACCTTAAACATGTAAATGATTTCGTAACACTGTACCATGTACCATGTTGCTCATTTGTAAGGAAATTAAAGAATTAAAACCAAGATTGTGGCGTGCAAAAATAGGTAAACCTCGAGAAGCTAAAGAACATAGCTACCAAGGGTTTTTAGGTTGCATTCAGAAAGAAAATCATATCACAAGCAAAACCAGGTATGCTTCAAATAACTAAAATTTTGTTAATTTTTCTATACATGCATGTCTCAGGATAAATGGTGTTTCCCCTAGTTTGGTAATTAAAATGTTGATTATTTTGAAGTAAATTAACCTAATTGTAGATTGAAATTTTTATGAATTATTGAAAATGAATGGTTAGATTTAACCCTAACTCACACACAAGGCACATATCTGCTAATAATGTAGGAAACCCAAGAAAATATGAGCACTTCCAAAAGGAAGCTAGATGAGGGATTCAAGTACCTTGTTTTGCAAACCATACCAATCGGTGGAATAATTACTGACACTCATCAAGGATTGTTTACTGATAATAAATTTATCACACAAATTCAACAAGATAATGTCTCTCAGTGCGTAAAGAACATTATTACAAGTGGACTACATTTGGCAAGAGGGTTTCCACTAGCAATGGAAGCCCTTGAATTGGTAATGGAATGTATGAATTGGTATGACCCAAACAATAGGATCATTGAGAACGAAGGGAGAGTCCATGCATACCTCTCTATCAAAGGGATTCTATACACATTTGGGCTCCCCACATTTAGCTAGATGAATCTGTTGGATATGAAGGTCTTGGCCACAACATAATTGAATGTAGAAGAACATAATAGAAGATTTATGAATGCAACATGGTGCTAGGAAGAGATTACCAAGCAAACAATAAAAAATCTTGAGGTTTGTGCCTATTCAAGATGTCCAAGACATTTTCATAAACCTATTAAGCAAGATAGCTAGACTCAGAGACACCAACAAATTTGAACCCTAAATGTTTAGGCTTATAGAAAAACTAATGGATGGCCCTATGCAAATTAACTAGGGAAGTTTCATCAGTGACAAGATGCATGAAAATTTAATGATGTTCTCGGACACCCTATGGTTTTATGTCTTATGTTGTTTATTGGACTACACCCCGACGGAAAATATTCAAGGATTACAAAAAGTTGGTACCGTGCGTAGATAACCATGGAATAATTTGATATATGCTCATGTATCAGAGGGTTAATGATGTGTTTTTTATGAATTTGATAAGAATAATGGAAGGCGATAAAGCTAAAAAATTATTACTGGAAGTAGAGAGTGTAATTTAGTTGGTTGGAGGTTGGTACAATGAATTTCCTACTTTCACCTACATCATGGTGGAATGATTTAAAGGATACCCCTTCATGCTACCTAGGTATCCAACAGACAAAATATTGTTATTAGAATTGGTGAGATGAATGCAACCTTCTCATTCCCTTTTCTCGCAAGCACGCAATAAATTTTCTACAAAATTCCCTATCACAATTGAGAATTGCAAATGTGATGTGGCTAAAAATGTTGATATATGTGAAGAAGATTTGAAGACACGTATAAGATGGAGCTCTTTATAATGCAATGAAATAATTATGATCTAGAGGGAAATATTTCTAGGAAAATAGGTAGCAAGTATGCTCATGTTTATGATTTAGAATATTTTTGGCATAATTGTGATGATGAGCATCAGGTAAGGAAGAGATCATACCAAAGGTTTCCATTACATTCAACAAGGCTTCTGAAACACAATGATCTTCCAAAATAGTTGGATACAAATGATAAAGAGGTATTGAACCCAATTTATAATACCAAGAAGATTTTTGATGAACCTATCCTAGCCCCAGATTATACAAAGAAGAAAATAGTAACCATTAAAGAGATTTCTGAGAAAGTGTTGACATACACTCAACACTAGATTTGTGGTTACATCAAAGCATTAAGAGAAGCTAGGGTAAAGATCACATGCCTACCTAATGTGAAGAAGAAGCAAAGAGTAGAAGATGAACTAGGGTATGTTGAGACTACTAAAAAGAAAAGAAAAGTTGGAAAATCAGAGGCAGGTAGACATTTTGAGGAGAGAACTCCTAATACTTCAAGTTGGAGGATTCCAGTGCTATCAGCTATCATAGTTACAAAATTATTCACCTCTCCACCTTCAGTTAATATGAAAACAATGACACAAAAACTAGGAAGGAATCCTATAATTCAAGAGGAAAGTACTAAGATAAATGAAGAGGAAGTTAGAGAAAAGTGTGAGAAGCTGAAAACTATGTTGAATTTTTTTGAAGAAAAATGATTTAAGAAAAACCCCATGCTATAACCAATAGTGGAAGAAGTGCCAGATACAGGGTCAAATCATATGGATAGAGAAGAAGAAGATTTTATAAGAGGAACACTCACCCCACAGGAGAGAAAATCTGAGAAACTTGATGAAAGAGGAATAGGGGATATTGCAAGTTAGAACCCCATTGATAATATCAATAATGAAGATACAATTGATGATCAACTTCTGCAAGGAAGAAGTAAAAATGATGTTGAGTAATCACAGGATTCTAAGAAATCTGGAGAAGGCTGAGTTGAGAGTGAAAATGTAGATACCTCAAAAACCTTGAGTGGTGAATCAAGAAATGAGGAGAATCCTAATATTTCAAGACAATAGGAAAGTGATACTCCATGTTGAACACATGGAAGGACAAGAGAATATAAGTCTTGAAAAGGAAGAGACAATGATAAATCAAGATAATTTGGAATCCATGCTAGTGAGAAAAAAAGATGTTCAAGTTACAAGAGGTGTAATAGGATTATGTGCAGGATCATCATGGAAAAAACAGGCCCTTAAGTGGTGAAAATTTTAGAAAAATCAGAGTTAGGCAACTTGACGTAAAAATTTGAATAAGTTATCTATATTATTTCAAAAATATGTAAGAATAGAATCTATAGCAAATTGAATGTAGTTTCTAAACTACTGTGGGTTTATTTAAAACATATATATATATGGGTGGTACCTGAAATTCCCCAATGTAGTGGTAATTTAAATCTCAGTGAAAAGAAGAAGTAGGTGTCCTGTCTAATTGGATCTCAAATCCACAATAAAATGATACTATTTTTTTTAGAAAAGATTTTAGATATAAGTAGATGAATCATGTCCCTGATGTGATACATATTTTTGTAATTTTTCCAAGTAAATAATTAATTATGATTTTTTTATTACAACTTTAAAAATATAAAACTATATGTCCCATCACCTTAACTCTACCAAAACCCCATGAAATCATCTTTTGAACTATAGTAAGTGAAACGTAGAATGTGATGCATGTTTCACATTCAAAAAATGTGATACCATTTGAAAGCTATAGACGTTTTTCAATCAACCTATCAATCAGGACTTTAGTCATAATTCAAATAGAAAATGATTAATAATTATTTATTAAATTCAAATTAAAGCATAATTTATATTGGTGGAAAGCCAAGAATCTCCTTTAAAAACTCTTTTCATTTCATCAATTTTGGGTTAAAAAAAAGTCATCAGCCACATACCCTACACATACCCATCATATTGCCACTTTTTGGCCCATCATGATCCTGCACATATCCACAGGAATGTTGATAGTTCAAGTGGAGAAGTTCCTAAACATGCAGATCATCCAGAACAAAGAAATGTTGAAGAGGTGAAATAGAATGAAGAAGT
>VDFB02104093.1:0-26192 GCA_007258455.2 Sequoia sempervirens | reverse complement strand
GGCCTTTATCCTGGAAGCAAGACAATGGAAAGTGGCTCTTGATAAATATGCTAAGTTTTCTGGCCAATTTATCAATTACTAGAAAAGTAAAATCTATTTTTTTAATACCAGCCAGATTGTTAAAGAGAAAGTTATAAATATTTTAGGTTGCAAGGAGGTTGAACTACCTGCTACCTACCTTGGCTTACCTTTAATCTCAAGAAAAACTAATAGTAATTACTAGAATATTGTGGAAAAAATTTAGAAGAATCTGGCTAGGTGGAAGGGAAAATTGCTAAGTTTTGCTAGGAAATTTCAACTCTTAAAAGCTTCATGTGTCCCAAAAAAATGTATAGTTGACATTTATATGATCACTTGAGTCTTTCTTATGGACTTTGGCTTGATTTTTCCTAGATTTAATGTTGTAATGTGGCCAACACATTCACATTAGGTCTTTGACCCTTGAGAATCATTAAGACTTCTAGGATGGCTTGCAAAGGTGTTGTGAAGTGTTGTAACCCACTTTCACACTTTTCTAGGACCCTTTCATTATAATTCATTTAAATATCTCCTTTGTATCACTTAACAAGTCTTGTTTAAAAGTGTTGTAACAAACTCTCATGCTTTTCTAGACTTGTCCTCACTAATTCAACCCTTTCTTATGTTTAATTGACCCCTTCATCGCGATGGAAAGGAATTGATCGACTTTGATGGCGGTGTGTGTGAGTCTCTTGGTGAGCTAGGGCACCCGAGCCCTAGCTTGTAGTCTGGTTTTTTCTGTGCGCAGGGTTTTTGCATGCTCGCGGGGGGTCAAGGGGACCAGAATTTCTTTGTGGCTTTTTTCTGTCTTTGGGGGCTGCGTATTTTTCTTCTGGTGTTGCGCTGTGTGCAGCTTTTACAAGTTTCTATCAGGGTTTTTTCTCCTCATTCTCAGCGTCCTGTGGTCAGGGCTTGGTGCATGCTTGGGGAGGGGTGCTTTTTCCTCCTTTGTGTTGTTGATTCTTGTCTTGGTGCACCCGTTCTGGGCTCTTTTTTAGGTTTTGGCTTGGTGCGTGGGGGGCTGCGGGAGCCCTCATATCGTTGTTTAAATGGCTGCTCACATGTCTTTAGATACAGCGGGTCTGGATTCTGCTTCAGCTGGGGTGAATGTTGGATCTCCTTCTCAACATTCTTCTGGCTCGGGTGGGGTTCGAAATGGTGCCCTTAAAATACATAAGGTGAATGGATGTTTGGAGAGGACTCAAGAAAGACCAGTTTTAGTTGTACAATTAGAATCGGTAGCTGAAGATATCGAATACTATTGCAACCATGTTTTGATTTGTAAGTTCTTGGGGATGAGGGTTTCTCTCGCTTTTCTTGATAATTGTATTCGTAAGACATGGAACCCAGAAGGTGACTTTGATATTCTAATGGCTGTGAATAACTTCTTTATGGTAGATTTCTCATGTGTTTCTGATCGAAATAGGGCTTTTGAAGGTGGTTTGTACTTCTATAATCAGGTGGGTCTTTTCATCAAACCATGGCATGCTGGCTTTAACTCGGCAGAGGAGTTACCTTCTAGAGTCCCAGTTTGGGTTTGTCTACCTCGGCTACCACTAGAATGTTGGAGAAGTGATATACTGTAGTCAATTGCGTTGTTACTAGGAAGGCCTATTGGTCCTTCTCAACAGACTCTGAATAAGAGAATTTTTTCTTATGCTAGGGTTTGTGTTGAAATTGATTTGAGTAAGTCGTTACCAGATTCTATTGATATGACTATTGGATCCTACTCCTGGACTCAACCGTTAGACTACGAGATGCTACCTTTCAGGTGTAGAGTATGTTATGAATATGGGCATCTCAAACGGAGGTGTCCCTGTGCTTCAGGTGCTTTTGGTACAAGCAATGCCTCTTCTCAGCCCTCTTTGAATGCAGACAAGGGTAAAGCTCCCATGCAGGGGGGGCGCTGATAAGGAGGGATTTATCCCGGTTAAGCCTCAGAATCGTAATCGAGGCCAAAAGAGATCATTTAAAGATAGGCAAGAGGAAGAGACTCTCAACAAGTTTGAGGCTCTTGAAGATTTAGTTCAAGAGGAGGGTTTTCAAGAAGTTCTACAGAGACCAGTGAATTCTTTAGCTATGGAGGTGCCTGGAGTTCAGTCTTCTGGGCCTGCAAGTCTAATTCAGATTGAAGTACAGGGTGCCTAGATAGCTACTATTGAATCTTCTCCAGACCTTGCTTTGGCTACGACTGATTTGGTGATGGAGGCATCTAGTGGGCCTGCTGACATTGGTGGAGTTCTCCCTGACATGCAAGGAGCTTCTGATCTAGGTAAACAAAGGACTCACTCTCCTAGTTTAGGTCTGCATCAAAAAAATTTCAAGAAAGGGGCTCTTGAGAAACCTCTGAAGGTGGGTAGAAAGAAGGATCAGGAAAAAGTCAAGCTAACTGGTGAGATGCTGGTGGAGTTAGGTTCGGTGAAGACTATTGATACTCACTTCTCCTAGCCTTCTCGATGATTGTGCTTTCTTGGAATGTGCGGGGTATGAATAGCATCCCTAGACAAAAGGCTATTCGAGATTTGATTTGGTCTCGTTCTCCTGATGTGGTTTTCTTATAGGAAACTAAGTTGTCTATTGACAGTATGTTGGCAGTGGCTTCTAAGGTTTGGGGTCGAGGTCAGTGCCAATGTGTTGGGGCATCTGGTAATTCTGGTGGGGTGGCTTGTTTGTGGGACCCACGCAGAGTCAAACCTATTTGGTGGTTCTCTTGTAGAGGTTTGATTTCTTGTGTTGCTTCTCATCTTGAGTCTGGGGAGAGAGTTCTCTTCTCGAACTTGTATGCACCGATTGATTTTCAGGGTAAAGTTTTGTTGTGGGAACATGTGTGATATGTGAGGTCATTAGATCCATACCTCCCTTGGATTCTAGCTGGGGATCTTAATGTCGTCACATCTTTAGAGGAGAAGAGGGGTGGTAATGTCCATCTGGACTCTGCTTCGACTCTCTTGAAAGATAATATTGCACTCTTGAACCTGGTTGACATCAAGCCGGGTAATGGGTTATTTACCTGGATAATAGAAGATGTGGGGAAGCGGCTATCTCTAAAAGATTAGATAGGTTCCTGGTTTCCAGTTTTTGGATGGGGGATAGGTGGGTGACTAGCTCTGAGATTTTGGATGGCAGGGGTTCTGATCACTGGCCAATCAAACTTACTGCTGCATTACCCCGACAAGGTATAAACCAGTCTTTTAAGTTTCAGCTTATGTGGCTCAGGGATGATTCTCTTCATGACTTAGTTCTTAGATGGTGGAGTCTTGGGAAGCCGCTGCATGGGACTGCTATGTACTCCTTCTTGAAGCAGCTCCAGTTTGTGAAGTATAAGTTGAAGCGTTGGAATAGGCAGCACTTTGGTAATCTCTTCCAAGAAAAGAAAAAGGCTCAGTATCAGTTGGATTCTATTACCCGGCAGATTCGAGATCTAGGTTTCACAGAGGAACTTGGATTGCTTGAAGCTACTGCGGTGAAGGATGTGGAAGAATGGAACTTAAGGGAGGAGATTTTTTGGAAACAAAAATCCAGAATTGAGTGGCTCCAGGCTGGAGACAGGAACACCTCCTTCTTCCACAATTCTGTGAAGGATAGAAAGCAAGGTAATGTTATCTCCTCTTTAGTGTCGAAGAATGGAGAGATTTTTTTGTCTTCCGCATCTATTTCTGCTGAGGCTATCTGTTTCTTTTCTATGTTGTTTTCTGAGGACTCCCCTCCTGCGGAGGAGGATGAAGCTTTGATCTTGGGTAGCATACCGACTTTGGTGACTAGAGAAATGAATGAATCTTTGCTCTGTCCTATCCCTTTATCTGAGCTTGAAGTGGTTGTTTTTCAGATGAAAAGAGGAAAAGCCCCAGGGCCTGATGGGTTTCCGGCTGAATTCTTTCAGGAGTTTTGGGAAGTGATTAAATTGGACCTTCTGACGGTTGTTCAAGAATCTCTATTGAACAAACAAATGTTGAGATCTATGAATGCTACTTTTTTAGCCCTCATACCAAAAAAGGTGGGGGCTAATGCTTTGGATAATTTCAGGCCCATTGCTTTGTGTAATGTGGTGTTTAAAATTATTACAAAGCTGATTGCTGAGCGGCTGAAACCTTGGTTAGGCAGACTTGTCTCTGAAGAGCAAGGGGGTTTTGTTGCTGGTAGACAAATTTTGGATGGTGTCATTATTGCTGCCGAGACCATTCATTCTATGGCGAGCTCTAAAGAGAAAGCCATGTTCATTAAGTTGGACATGGCTAAAGCTTATGATCGTGTTAAATGGGCCTTCTTGTTCAAGCTTCTGGAAGAATTTGGTTTTGATAGTGATTGGATTGAGTGGGTCAGGAGTTGTGTCACTTCTTCTTCCTTCTCTGTATTGGTTAATGGTGAACCCTCTGAGTTGTTCAAGGCTTCTAGGGGGCTCAGACAAGGAGATCCCTTGTCTCCCTATTTGTTTATTTTGCTTGCAGAAGGCCTAGGGAGGTTTATAAGATCTCGCGTGGAGTGTGGCTTGATACAGGGGTGGAGTTGGGGAAATATCATTCCCTCCCAGTCTCATCTATAGTTTGTGGATGATACTGCTCTCATGGGTCGTGCCAAGATTGAGGAAGCTGTCAGATGGCGTAGCACTCTAGACTGTTACTTGGCTGCTTCTGGTCGACGAATCAATGAAGGGAAGTCCTTTATTTACTTCTTTAATACTCCAAAGATTATTCAAAGGAGGATTGCTGGTATCCTTCATTTCTAGATTGGTACTCTCCCTTTTGTTTATCTTGGCATCCCGCTTGCGGTTCGCTCGCTTCCTAAATTGTTTTGGAAGGGGATTTTGGACAAGTTTCAGAATCTGGTCAGTCATTGGACTTGCAAGTGGCTCTCTTCTGCTGGTAGAGTGACTTTGCTAAAGTCTGTGGTTCAAGCTCTTCCTATATACAGATGTTTTGTTCTCTTGACACCTTCTAGTTTTATCAAAGATTTTGAAAAATTGTCTAAGCAATTCCTTTGGACTGGCAATCTTCTTCATAGAAAGTGGAGCTTGGTTAAATGGGATGTCATCTGTAGACCGAAGCAGGAAGGCGGGTTGGGGCTTCACAGGACTGACTTGAATGGGTAAGCTCTAGCTGTGAAACTATATTGGCAGTGATGCTCTCAGCAAAATCAGTTGTGGGCAAAAATTATTACCTCAAAGTATCTTGGTGAGGTTGAGAGTGCTGATGTGGCTCGCTTTAGCCTAGAAGGGAAGGGTTCTATGATTTGGTGCACTCTTAAAAGGGGTACCAAGTTGGTCAAATAGGGGTTGTTCTGGATTTGTAATGAGGGTAAGGAAGCTCTTTTCTGGCATGATTCTTGGGATGGATATCCTCCCATTTTGGCTTCTCATCCTCATTTGCAAACTTTGTGTCAACGCTTCACTGATGCTGGTTTTTGTCACGTGGCTAATTTTAAAACTCATCAAACATTGGGGCAGGCTACTGTTTTCAAGTGGAAGGACCCAAGGGAATGACCTCCTAATGGCTCAGTTGAGGACTGTCAGGAGCTTGCTGGGATTTTGTCTAGACGTGCTTATTGCTCCCTCTCTGGGCAGGATGTGTTGGCTTGGGACTCTGATCCAAAAAGGAAGATTCTCTGTTGCTTCAGGTTATGCTGCCCTTGATAAGCAGTTGTTTGGGAGTACTGAGATCTCTTGGTGGAAGAAGGTTTGGAATAAGTTTGCATGGCCTAAGTGCAATTTCTTCTCTTGGTTAGTGGTGCAAGGAAAATGTCTTACCTGGGAAAATCTCTGCAAGCGTGGTTTCCAGGGACCTTCTATGTGTGTTATGTGTGCTGGACATGAAGAGTGTATTTCTCATCTTTTCTTTCAGTGCTCCTTTGCGAAAACCATTTGGCACTTTTGGTGGAACCTGTGGCATATGCCGTGTAGACATGTTGACTCTTTGAAGGAATTTTGGGAAAGTCAAGGGTCTCCTTCGGTTAGGACTTCTTTTCTTTTAATTGCTTGGGTTATTGGCCCTAGTCTGATAATTTGGCATATTTGGTTGGAACGCAATCGAAGGATTTTTTTGGATAGAAAGTTGCTGATTGGTCAGCTTTGGTTGAGAATCTTGGGGGGTCTTCAGGAAACTCTGACAGCTAAGTGTGATTTGTCTGTTCCTGTGGATCCTGGTGATTTTGGAGTTGTTAGTGCTTTGGGGCTATCCCTAGGGGGGAAAGGAATTGGGAGGACTGTTCGCCATGGGCGCGGGAGGGAGAAGGTTAGTCGGGCTGGTCACTGGTGTCCCCCTGCTCTGGGGGAGTTGAAAATTAATACTGATGGCTCTTCTAGAGGAAATCCTGGGCATGCTGGTGTTGGTGGCATTGGTAGAGATGGCTCAGGAGTGGTGGTGTTTTTCTTCTCTATTTATAGAGGTCAGCATACTAATAACCTCATGGAGGCCACTGCCATTCTCCTGGCTTTGGAACGGGCTTGTGCTCTGGGATGGAGAAGGATTGTTTGTGAATCTGACTCTCAGGTAGTTATTGACCTTTTAAATAAGAGGCAGTTTGAGGAGGTGAATTGGCAGTTGGCTGTGGTGGTCAAGCAAATTGTTGCTTTGGGCACTACCTTAGACTCTGTTGTTTTTTGTCATGTCCCTCGGGAGTGGAATAAGGTGGCTGATGGCTTGGCTAGGTGGGCTTCTGAGCAGATGGGGACTTGGAATGTGGCGGATTGGGACAACCTCCCTGAAGATTTGGCTTTGGTTCTTGAAGATTTGGTTATGGAAGATATGAGGTGCTTCTTAGGAGTTTCTTAATTTGGTGTTGTTTTGGTGCTTTTGCTGGGAGTTTTCTTCCCCTTTGTAATGCTTTTCTGATTCAATAAATTTTTACCCTCTTTTTTAAAAAAAAATTGACCCCTTCATGCACTTTCCAGACCTACTTAAGTGTATTTTTGAGGATATTCCTATTAAACCTTATTTAATGCACTTTAATTTATGATACCCAATGAAATTTTCCTGGTGGGACGAAGTCGCCACTTGGGGCGACTTCGTCCCACTAGGCACAAAAATTAAAATAATTTTAAATTCTTGGTGGGATTTTATTCTCTTACCCTTGACGTCAGCCTGTGATGTGTTATTTTTGGGAAATAATGGAAAATAAAGTATAAATAAGTGTTTTTTCCCTCATTTTACATCTCCTAATTCATCAAGCATTCAAGCATTCATTCACTTAATCATTCTCAAGCATTCAAGAACTCTAAGCATCATCAAGTCGTGCATTGGAGAACTTCATTGCATATCTTTAGATTTATACACCAAGGGTTTGGTAAGTTTATGACATTGAATGTTGTTTATTTATCATTATCTTCTCATTTCATTTCATTATTTAGGGTTCGATTACCAAAGTGGAGTTTGACCAAGGAAAACCCCTATACTCTAACCCTTAACCCTTTTTCCCCTCTTTGCGTGTGTTTGCAAACCTTGTATGCAGATTTTTCAAAGAGGTTTGTGTCAAAAAGTGGTCAAAAATCTATCAAAGTCAACAAATCCCTAATTGAAGCTTGGAGACCTCTTTCAACCTGTTTTCTGTAGATTCAGATCCGGATACCTATCAGAAAAGGAAGTGCAGACCGAAAGTTATGGAATCCTGTCCCAAAATTCTAGAAATTCCCAAGTGGACTAAGTCACCATCTATGGAGAATTAGTCCAACTACCAGGCCTGAAAATTGATTTTTACATTTATGAGTACCCATTTGGCATATTCCTATTCCGATAGATTTTCCCCGAAACTGGACTAAGTTGCCCAGCTTGGTGTAAGTGTCCCAGTCAACATTTCTAGTTGACTCTATAGGATTCTAGAGCCCATCTACATCAGATTCCATATTCTAGGTGCACCTCTCTAGTTCTATTTAATTTTGTTATCATTTATTGCATTCTTAGGTGTTTTTGCATACATCACTGTGTTTTCCAGCACTTTGCATTTCTTAGGTTTAGCAATAATAAATCATTTCTTTTTCAATGTATTGCATTAGGACATAATTATTAGGCATAATAAATCCCTCATTACATTAATATTTGAATGTATACATTGCATTTTGTCCCATCTTTCCTCTTTTAGGTGAAAAACCCTTGGAGAAGAAAGCATTCGTGTACCAAAATCTTTGTCCACATTTTGGTGAACCCGACTTTTGAATATTTTTGCTTCTGATTTCAAGTGCATCCTAGGTTTAACTTGCATTAACATTGTATTATGTGTTGCATTGTTTAAATTGCATCCTAGGGTTTTAAAAATTGCATTAGTGAAAAGCTCATATAGCTTGCATTTTTGCATCATCTTTCATTGGAAAACAACAAAAATTTGCATTTTCATACTGTAGTTGCATCTGTGCATCTAAAAAACATCAAATTGCATTTAAAATTTTTGAAAAATCACAAAAAAATCCTCACTGAGACTAATTCACCACACTGGGCGACTTAGTCCTTTTGCGCATTTTGCACTACAATTTCTGGCATTTTTTGGGCATTTTCTGCATCTCTGTTTCCTATTATTACATTATGTCATAATTTCAATATTTTTTTCTCCTATTTCTTGCATATAGTTTGCTTGCATCATGGCTTTTTGCCTTAATAAGTTTTGGATGTCATTAAAATATTTAGTGGACATGTCAAATTGTACCTTTGGAACTGATCCTAATGACCTTGAGCTTCCTCATGCTCCTTCAACTCCTCATGAATTTCCTCCTCGTGATGTTGAGATCATTGGAGAAGATGATGAGAGCATGAATATTTTTTTAAATTCATGTCTTGACAACCTTGAAGCCAATGCATCCTTTTACCCATCCATGAAACAACAAGACCTTCCTACGGTCTCACCTCTTGATATGTTTGGTTACTTACATCCTGAAACAAATGAAGGGCCTAAGTTCCCTCCAGCAGGTGGACCTAGTTCTTCTAACCAAGCAACTCCTCAACCATTCTATGGTAACAAAGTTACGAACACACCAATCAACCTTGAAGAAACTTATGGCAAAGGTTTTATAATATTAAGAAAACAAGGATGCGACACAACAACTAAACATAACATTCATCAACTTTTAGAAGAAAGACCAATAAATGAAAACACAACAGGGTTAGGCTATCAAGATCCTCCTCATGACAGCAAACCCCCTTTAGAATATTGGAGACTTCGTGATGATGGCATGGTGATCTTTGATTCCCCTCCCGATCTGAATGTCCTTCCTCCTGAACAACCCTTACATGATACCAATGACAAGGATGATAGGATCCCCATGGGTCCTCTTCCTCCTTCAATCCATGAAAAAGATGAATCCAGTAAATGCAAACGACCTTACAAGTTGAAAAAACTAAAGTTTCCTCTCCATCCACCACCTGAATGTGAAAGGAAATTACAAATCCTTCTAAACAAAGAGCTCATTTTTTACTACCTATGCATAGGTTGGTAATCTATCCTAAAGATGCTAATGTTCCACATTGTGCATATCATCATGTTCTTGGACATAGAAGTGATGAGTGTCATCAATTGAAATAAATACTAAGCAAGTATCATTTTGATGGCGATAATTGCTACCCAATAAATCCTTAAACCATTACTAGTTCACCTCATCATGCAATAGTTGTAGAATCTTCCATTCTCACTATTACATGACCTTTCCCACCACCTGCCTCAGCTCATTCTTTCCTTGCACTTAGTGGGGGCAAGAATTCATTAGCCTTGTCCTAGAAATACATTTGTCATTGTCCCTTAAACACGTTATTCACCTTTCACTTATACTGACTGAGATTGGGAGGCAGGTGACTTGTTTGATGGTCGACTTTCCTTTGCATTACTAGTTTTTTTTCTTTTTTCTTTTGTGTTTGTATGTGTGTATCGTGCTCCCCCATAACATGTCATTTGATGTTCTCCTCTCTTTGTGACATTCCTCTATTTTTACCTTCATTCTTCTATATGTCGTACATTGCTTTTTCCTTTTTCCATTGCTTTTGTGTTTTCCTTTTGGGGATGACGCAAAGCGTTGAGACACCCTATGTCTCTTCCATGTTGACCCACTAGGTCTTTTTACTTTCTTTTTCACTTTTTTGTTTTCCTTTTGGAAATGATGCAAAGCATTGAGATGCCCTATGTCTCTTCCATGTTGACCCACTAGGTCTTTTAATCTTCTTTTTTGCTTTTGTGTTTTCCTTTTGGGGATGACACAAAGCATTGAGATTCCCTATGTCTCTTCCATGTTGACCCAAAAGACCTCTTTTCTTTTTCACTTCTCTCTTTCCTTTTGGATTTTTTTTTCCTTTTGGGGATGATGCAAGGCACTGAGACTGAAATGTCTCTCTCATGTTGACCCAAAATATTTTTCATTTTCTTTCACCTTTTCATTTTTCTTGTGTTTTCCTTTTGGGGATGATGCAAAGTGTTGAGACATCCTGTGTCTCTTCCATGTTGACCCAAATAGATCTTTCTTTTTCTTTGTTTTTGCTCTCTTTGTGTCATTCTTCCAGTTCTATGTGTATTTGGGGAATGATGACAGTCTTGAGCTCTTTTATCAAAATATTGCAGCAAAGAACATACTAACCCCAAAATCCATAGATCCCTTATGTGTTTGGTGTGTTCCTTTTTGGGGGAAACCCCTCTTTCTTTTGTTCCTTTTTCCATCGCATGACACAGCCTTACTCAGAAACGTATGACTTGGCATAGGGGCTTTCCAAGTTGGCTCTCATGTCTTGTTTCTTTTTTTGCATTTTTCATTTGCTACTTTAAAGTAATTTCTCACAGAACAATGTATAGAAATTCCTTTAAAGTGGGGGCATACATTGGCATAATTCATTTTTCATTTTTCCTTTTCTTGGTTCTTAGTGCAACCTTGTTATTTTAGACAATGCATTTGTCGCTTTGTGGATGAAATTGGGTGTGATGTCTTTCATGAGTGCGATCTATCTTAGCATATTGCATTCCTCTTGGTGGCCTGATGTGATGCATTGCATACCCTAAGTTGTGAATATTCTATCCTTTGATTGGTCCTCTCTTGGAGACATTAGACATAATGTTCCCTAAGTTATAGACCTTGCATGAACTTAACAAGACTCATTTGAACATTCTTTTCATGTTGCATGTTGCATTTATATGGCCACCTTGCATAACACAGCTTACATGCCTATGGTACCATTGCATTTGTTCATGAGTTCTAAGCATATGAAGCTTTTCTTGTCTCATGAATCACGAAACGACATTGTCCTTTGTGGCTCCTTATTAAAGTTATCAAGAGGCATAACTTTAATGTGGTTGAGTGGGAAGCCCATTCTGAGGCATGACTTTTCCCCATAGCCACCTTGTGGATTTCTCACCCTATGGACAACTAGAAGTTTCATGGCCCTAGAGTGAGTATGTTGTTAATTTCTCACCCCACGTACAATTAGAAGTTTCATGGCCCTAGAGTGAGTATGTTGTGGGTTTCTCACCCCAAGGACAACTAGAAATTTCATGGCCCCAGAGTGAGTATACTTGGGCCTTCTCACCCAGCGGACAACCATGATTTTTGTCGCCCTAGAGTGAGTACACATTTCTTATTCCAAATAAATAACCTAGATCTTATCCACAACAAGCTAGAAAAATGATCGAAGCTTTCTTTCATTCTTTTCCATCATTTTATTGTGTGTTCCTTTATGTCTATTTTTGGTTTGCCATGGGATCGTGATCTTGGGGGCTTGATCATCCCTCTTGATTATTATTGTCTCATCTTACCGACATGAGTGCATTTAGATCCCTCTCGATGTGCATGTTGGGCTACTTTAGTGTGATTTTGAAGCAAGTTCATCCTCTCACTAAAGTGGGGGCTTAATGTGTCACCAAAAAATGTATAGTTGACATTTTTACGATCACTTGAGTCTTTCTTATGGAATTTGGCTTGATTTTTCCTAGATTTAATGTTGTAATGTGGCCAACACATTCACATTAGGTCTTGGACCCTTGAGAATCATTAAGACTTATAGGATGTCTTGCAAAGGTGTTGTGAAGTGTTGTAACCTACTTTCACACTTTTCTAGGACCCTTTCATTATAATTCATTTAAATATCTCATTTTTATCACTTACCAAGTCTTATTTCAAAGTGTTGTAAAGAGTTGTAACAAACTCTCATGCTTTTCTAGACTTGTCCTCACTAATTCAACCCTTTCTTATGTTTAAATGACTTCTTAATGCACTTTCTGGCCCCACTTAAGTGTATTTTTGAGGATATTCCCATTAAACCTTATGTAATGCACATTAATTTTTGATGCCCAGTGAAATTTCCCTGGTCTTGGGACCAAGTCGCCACCTGGGGCAACTTAGTCCCACTAAGCACAAAAATCAAAATAATTTTAATTTCTTGGTAATATTTTATTCTCTTACCCTTGAGGTCGGCCTGTGATGTGTTATTTTCGAGAAATAATGGAAAATCAAGTATAAATAAGGGTTTTTCCCCTCATTTTCCATCTCCTAATTCATCAAGCATTTATTCACTTAATCATTCTCAAGCATTCAAGCACTCTAATCATCATCAAGTCATCCATTGGAGCACTTCATTGCATATCTTCATATTTATACACCAAGAGTTTGGTAATTTTATGACATTGCATGTTGTTTATTTATCATTATCTTCTCATTTCATTTCATTATTTAGGGTTTGATTACCAAAGTGGGGTTTGACCAAGGCAAACCCCTATACTCTAATCCTTAACCCTTTTTCCCCTCTTTGCATGTGTGTTTGCAGACCTTGTATGCAGATTTTTCAAAGAGTTTGGTGTCAAAAAGTGGTCAACAATCCATCAAAGTCAACAAAGCCCTAATTGAAGCTTGGAGACCTCTTTCAACCCGTTTTCTACAAATTCAGATCTGGACACCTGTCAGAAAAGGAAGTACGGACCAAAAGCTACAGAATCCTACCCCGAAATTCTAAAAATTCCTAGGTGGACTAAGTTGCCATCTGTGGTGAATTAGTCCCACTTCCAAGCCCGAAAATTGATTTTTACATTTCTGAGTACCCATTTGGCAAATTCCTGTTTTGACAAATTTTCCCTGAAACTGGACTAAGTCGTCCCCCTTGGCGTAAGTGTCCCAATCAACATTTCCAGTCAACTCTGTAGGATTCCAGAACCCATTTGCATCAGATTCCATATTCTAGGTGCACCTCTCTTGTTTTGTTTAATTTTGTTATCATTTACTTGCATTCTTAGGTGTTTTTGCATACATCACTGTGTTTTCCAACACTTTGCATTTCTTGGGTTTAGCATTAATAAATCATTTATTTTTCAATTTATTGCATTAGGAAATCATTATTAGGCATACTACATCCCTCATTACATTAATCTTGAGTGTAGACATTAGCATTTTGGGCCCATTTTCTCTCCTAGGTGAAAAACCCTAGAAGAGCAAGAGAACCATTGGACACCCAAAATCAGTGTCCACACTTCCTTACAAAACATACATTCCTATTACCTCTCTCTCTTCAACATTCCTTCCTATATTGCTGAGAAAATTGAAATGATTCAAAGGGGGTTCTTATGGTCAGGTATGGAAGAGAGGAAAACAATGGAACTTATTAGATGTGAAACTATTTTCACTTTGAAGAGAGAAGGCGGATTGGGTATAAGAAGAATAAAAATATTCAATAAAACTCTTGTGGCAAAAATGGGTTGGTTTCTTTTGGAAGGAGAAAAGGATTGGGTATAGATTCTACGGGCCAAGTACTTGGGTAATAAGGATGTGTGTTGTTTCCTTAGGAAAAAGGATATTCCCTATGGTTTAGTCTTCTACAATAACCTATTAAAGATTAGAGGCACTCTAACAAAAGGAGTGAAATTAAGAATTGGAAATGGACTCAGAACTGACTTCTAGGAGGATGTTGGATCTACCTGTGCTCCCTTTTCTGCTAGTGACAACCTCCAACAAATCAAAATTAGATTGAAAAGAAATATTGGAAAGGTCTCTAATTATTTAAATTGGGAAGGTTTGAGACCAAAATGGATTGACTTTAGGAACTTTTTGAATAATGTTGTTCTTAGGGGTGGTAGGCAGCTAAATTGGGATGCTGTTTTGGAATCCCTTTTGTGACAGATTGGTGATCCTGATATATTCTCAATAAATAGTAATGATGAGTGGATTTGGACAAAAAATGCTTCTAGGAGATTTTATGTTAAATTTTCTTATGAGACTATGGAAATGCAACCACTCCAAATAGGGGTCTTTAACTGGAAAATGGTGTCGAGCAAGAATATAATTCCCAAGATTATTTTTTTCTGGTGGACAGTGATGCATGGAAATATTCTCATGATTGACAATCTTAAGAAAAGGGGATGGTATCTAGTAAATAAGTGTTTCCTTTGTAATGAAGAGGAAGAAACCATTTTGCATTTGTTGTTTCAGTGTCCTTATGCTCAAGAAGTTTGGGCTTTTTTCTTAAAGAATTTGATGATTGATTGGATCTTCCCTCCTTCGGTAAAGATGTTTGTTCATTGTTGGAGTATATGCACCTATTCTCACAATATAATTATTGACCTCTAGAGACAAGTCCCCCCATTCCTCACCTGGGGTTTGTGGAAAGAGAGGAATAATAGAGTTTTTGGAGATGCAGCTAAAAGTAGTAAAGAGCTATGTATGTCTATCAAGAAACAGATTCAAGAAAACATAGAAAGTTGTAAGTATGCTTCATCAAAGAAAAGGCCTTCATATCAAGAGATTCGAATCAAGCAACAATGGGGAATATCTCATGATCTCAATAATGTTAAATAGGTTAAACAACTAATTAAGAAAAACACCATTTGGATTCCCCTAGACCCGGGGTGGATTAAATGCAACTTTTATGGGTGTTCAAAAGGGAATCTAGGCCTAGCGAGCGTAGGTGGAATTGTTAGAAATCATCAAGGCATCTATGTGGTTGGATACAACAAGGGCCAAGGAATAACAAATAATTTGGCTGAGGCTTATGCAGTGTGGATACGAATATGTTATCTAAAAGATAATGGCTACACTAAAGTGATTTTGGAAGGCAACTCCAAGCTAATAATTGATTATTTAAACAATAAGGCTAAGGTTCCTTGGGAGCTAAAAGATTTACTGGACAACTGCAAAAATATATTACAATCTTTTCATAGTTGCAAGACAAGCCATATTTATAGGGAAGGCAACAAGGCTTCCAATGCAATGGCGAATTTTGGTTTTAGGTAGGAGGTGTTGAAATATTGGGACTTTACCAATTTATCAAACCAAATTAAGGAAATAATTTCTAAGGATAGATTGGGGGATTTAATTCATCATGGACATAATGATAATAATTAAAACAAGAGGCTCATAGTGTTGTCCAGCTATCACGTTGGTTGTCATCTTTCTTATGTGGAAATTTGGCAAGTTGATAAGATGGAATAAGAGGTACTTAATTAAAGGTATTTGTACGCTAAATCTTAAAGATTTAAAAAGAAAGGGGAGGAAAGGACAGATCGATTTGGAAACCTCGTGTGATAATAAGAAAGAAGTGGAAGTGGGTATGATGATTATTACTCATACCTCTAAGAATCTTGCGATTGATTAGAGAAAAGGCATTTTGACATGTGTTATCGCCGATGTGAAGGTGGGTAATAAAAAAAGAGTAATAATGACTCGAAAAGATGGCGAAGATGTAATTTCTTTTAATGGAAGGCTTCAAAAATATGAGAATTTTCTTTGCATATAGATTGATTATTTTAAACAAATTTCTAGAAGGTTCGAGTTGTTATTGTAAAGGAAAATCCACCAAGTCTCTATCAAAACCAAAAAATTTGAATTACCAATTACTTTTGTGGTGAACAAGGAAGGCCAAAGAGTGGAGTATTTACTCATTCCTAAGGATTATTCTAAATACCATGAGAGGCCCTAGAAAGAGGATAGAGTTGAGTAAGTACGACTCCTTGAAAAATAATATGGAGCTTTTGGGTTTGTTTGAATGGGTTGGGTTTACTCCATACTTTGCAGGCCATGGAGGGTTACACCAAACAACTCAGCTACAAGTTTGTGAATTCCTAGAAAGATGGGGAAGTTGAGCTAGGTGGTCTTTGTTTTACTATTGATGCTAAGCTCATAGCCAAAGCGACAGGGCTTTTGTATGAAGGGAAGAAGATTGTTAAGGTAAGCACCGAAAAATATCAAACCTATATTGATAAGTTTTTTGAAGCTAAAGAAAAAGCTCAAAGATTTCAAAATGGTTACTCTAGGGTTTTTCTTCCACCACCTTACCATAATGTTTGCTTCTTTGTCATGAAATACTTTACGTTAGAAGGTCATTTTTAGTCAGTCCACGGTTATCATTTCCCTATTTTGAACCATATCATGCACCTTAAGAAAATAAATTTACCCTTTTCCTCTTTTCCTCCCTAATCCAAAGCCTTACCAATGGTGTTAAACCTCCTTTACACCATGTTTTTTTCATGCCATATGCAAATATGTTTTAGCTACTACCCCATAAAGAATTTTTTTCCAAAATTTGATTGAAAATCCTACCCCCAAGAGTTTTGTTAAAATTGAGCTTATAGAAATTTGACCCCACTCCCCATCCAAAGATTCTACTAAGGCCTCCCC
Source organism: Sequoia sempervirens (assembly GCA_007258455.2). NCBI lineage: Eukaryota > Viridiplantae > Streptophyta > Pinopsida > Cupressales > Cupressaceae > Sequoia > Sequoia sempervirens. The sequence goes on along the minus strand of VDFB02104093.1, from coordinate 9,628 downwards.
TAATTTTGTGGACCCCTCTTGGTCGACTCTCCTTAAAATTACTCTAGAAAAATGAAGTGCAGCTCCCATTGCTCTTGTTGTGAACAAGAAGAGAAAAATGTTGATTCACGAGTTGGGGGTTGACCCTAACACTATAAATATACCAAATGATGATGATAAAAGCCCTAAATTTACCACCCTGATGGGTCAAAGATCCACTCGCCTTGCTTTGGCTGCATTGAAGGGGTCTAATAACAATAAAAAATCAAAAAGTTCAAAAGAAAATAATTTGGAAGGGTCTCTAGATAATAAGGGGAAGAAGGTGGCCAGGGAGGAAAAGGCTTCCTCCTCTGAGGATTATGTGTTAGAAAATATGGGCAATGTTGGGTCTCCTAAAGAGGAGGTGTTGGGGTTGAAGGACATGGAAGATTCAAGTCAGGAGTAGGAGGAAGGGGATATGCAGCAAGAGGATGTGCAGGATGTTGAGGAGGACATTGATATGGCCAAGGAAAAAGGAACTGCTACTAATGACTTGGAGGATATGAATATCACTAACCCTGGTAATGAAGAATCGAAAGATAAAATTTCAAATTTCAATATTGCTAGAGTGCAAAGGTTGGAGGAAAGGATGGAGTTGTTGGAGGAAATGATGCAGAAGGATGACAATGCCAGCAAGTTCCAGACACTTGAGAGTGTTGTGCAGAATATGTGTAGGGTTGTGGATGCGGTAATGAAAAAATTTGTGATGGCTACTATCTCAGGACACAAAAAAATCAAGAAACAATAGAGGAAAAAGGAAAATAATGATGAGGCTGATTTGTCAGGAAAGATGGAGACCAAAGATAACTTTGAATATTCTATTGAGGACCTGGTGAAAGTGTGGAGCCTTATTGAGGATGCTTAATCCTTAGATCTGTTGGAAAAACAAGGATAGACAACTGAGAGGGGGGGTGAATTAGTTGTCACAAAATATTTAAACTTCTTCTAACTTTACTTAACTTAATCTCATATTTGATGAAAGATTAATAAACCATAAACAATTAGCACATTAGAGAGACAAAGAACACCAATATTTTTTATGTGGAAACCCTGTTAGGGGAAAAACCATGGTGGATGTTAATCCACAATATTATACCCTGTTAAAAGTATAATGAGAAATAAGGGGAATGCACATGCATTCAAGCGCACTACCTAGAGCTCACTACTCAAATAAAAAAGAGAGGACTCATTGTCCTAAAGGAGTTTGGATTAAGACCATCCAAAATGTGAACTATGAAAATAGCTTCTACACAAGCCCGACATAGTTCCAAGAACCTTTATTCACTTCACTCAACCCTTCACACTTTGCTCAATCTTTCTTTCACACTCTACTCAATCTTCTTCACACTCGCCTCAAAAATGATATTCTCAAGATACACATAGGGAGCACACAGCACTCTTTGAGCTTACTTTACAATCATTAAACAATCGCCTTATATATCTCAAGAACATGAGATTACACCAACCCTACAATAGATATAAACATTGAATGTCGCCCAAATTTATAAACAACTCGGTAATGCAATCCACCAAGGTTGGCCACAACATAGTGGAGACCCAAATTAACAATTCCAACACAAAAATACTTCAATTAATTTCACCTCAAAGATCCACAACACACTACCATCAACATGTCGGCCAGGAACATGAAAAACGGAACATACGGAGAAAAATATTTGACCATGAGCACACCAATCAATGTGGACATACCACAAAGATAGAGCATGGTATAAAAGCATCCAACATCAACAAGAATTAATAGAGAAACATCCGCAACAATAGAAACACATAAACTTCAATCTGGAATACTGACAAAACCCGCAGAAATACTATCAGAACACAACTATTCACAGCATGATCAAATCTTCACACGGACCTCTGAAACTTTCAGTGGATGAACTAGATACACTCAGCAGAAAATCCTTTAATCCACAAGAACTAATCTTCAACATTCAGAACAAGACACCTTCATGACCTTCACAGTTCCATTGGGAACCTGGAACACTTCTTTTAACAATTTTCTCAATATCCTCGACATATACAGCCTTCAATACATCTAATGCTAATAGTGTTGACATCAATGAAAACCACATATCAGAAACACATCCACAACATCCAACAATCTCCCCCTTTGGCATTGATGGAAACACATGATGTGAAAAACACCATCAACCCAACTCTCAATCAGCATTTACTCCTTAGATTCTAACTCTTCTTTCCTCAACTCTTCTCAAGATCTTCTTACTACAAGGCTCTTCTCCACAGATAATCAGCAATTTTTCACATTGCACTTCTCCCCCTTTGACATCAATGGAAAAGATAAGCATTATTTTTCCACATAAAAGCTTTGAACCACATATTTGCACATTTGACTACTCCCCCTGAGTAGCAGCCATGGAAAACATCAATCCAAATCAGAATATGATCATGAAATGCATGGATTGATGCAAATTAATGCATCCTTAGTTCATATCAGGAGGGGTAATCACCCCTAGCATCCCTCTGAGATACTCAAAAGTATCCTTTGACAATGGCTTAGTGAAAATATCTGCAATATGCTCTTTGGTAGGCACATACTCCAGTCTGACTTCTTTCTCACTTACTTTCTCCCTCATAAAGTGAAACTTGATTGATATATGCTTGGTCTTAGAGTGTAGCACCGGATTCTTAGAAATGTTAATAGCACTTGAGTTATCATAGTATATGGCAATAGGTTCATCATATACTACTCTGATATCTTTCAACATTTGTTTCATCCACATCACTTGAGTACAGTTATTGGCAGCAGTAATATATTCTACTTTAGTAGTAGATAGAGAAATGGAATTTTTCTTTTTGCTCAACCAAGACACTAGATTCTTCCCTAGGAAGAAGGCACCACCACTAGTACTTTTCTTGTCATCTACATCTTCAACTGCAGAGATCAATATATGCATTCAAAGTAAGATCATCATCCTTAGGATACCAAAGTCCAAAAAATCAATTGTTCCTTTTAGATATCCTAAGATTCTTTACACAGCTCACATGAGACTCTTTTGATCAATCCTAAAATCTAGCAACCATATGCACAAATATTCATATAATAACCGGGTTTGGTTTGTGTTAAGTAGAGAAATCCACCAATCATATATTTGTACCTTGTTTTATTTTCCTTAGGAGAATCATCATTTTTTGTTAACTTGCATCCAGTTACCATGGGAGTACCAACAGGCTTTAAATCATCCATGCCAAACTTCTTCAGCAACTCTCACATATTTGACTGATATGATCCTTGTCTAACTGAAAGTAACTTGCAATCCTAAAAGAAACTTCATTCCCAATCATATCATTTCACCATTCTTCATTTCATCAAGAACTCACATAGATTATCATCTCCTCCTTTAAAAATAATGTCATCAACAAAGACTCTCAATAATTAACTCTTTGTCAAGATCCAATTTGAAATACAAGCTGTTAGCAAGACCTTTTATTGAATCCAAGCTTCAGTAAATATTTGTCCAGTTTAGCATATCAAGCTCTGGGGACTTGCTTGAGTCCATAGAGAGCTTTCTTCAGTCGACAAACCATGTTTTCCTCATCAGTTAGTTGAAATCCATCTAGATGTTCAATGTATACTTCTTCTTCTAGCTCACCATTTAGAAAAGTAGACTTCACATCCATTTGATAGACTTTATAGTTCTTATATGCAACATACGCAAGAAATAATCTTACAACTTCAATTCTAGCAACAGGGGAAAAAGTTTCTTCAAAATCAATACCTTTCATTTGTGAATACCCTTTACATACCAGTCTTGCTTTATTTCTAACTACTTCACCTTGTTCATTCAGCTTATTCTGAAAGACCCATTTAGTACCAATCACATTTTTATCTTTAGTTCTAGGAACAAGTACCCATGTATTATTCTTTTCAATCTACATCAATTCTTTCTTCATAGTTTCCATCCAATGTTCATCATTGCAAGCTTCATTGACATCTTTAGGTTCAATCTGGGATATTAGGCAATACTCTTCTGCAATCTTTCTTCTAGTTTGCACACCCTTATTCTTGTCCCCTATAATTTGATTTTCAAAATGATTTAGCTTTACATACCTTGGATTTTTAGCATTCTCTCAAACTTTCAATTCTTCTGTTCTTTCTTCTCCGCTTGCACTTGTCTTTGCTTCCTAACTATCCTAACTTACTAGAACAAAAGGAATATATGGAACATATGGCACAATTTGAAGTTGATTTTGTGTCTGAACATTGTTCCCTTTGTTTGTATTGTTTTCATCTAAATCATATCCACAATATCTAGATGATTTAGTAGAATCCTCATCAACTCTGACATTTGCACTCTCAACCATTTTTCTCAGTCTTTTGTTGTAGCATCAGTAGGCCTTGCTTCTAGTGGAGTAACCTAGAAAGATTCTTTCATCACTTCTTGCATCAAACTTCCCTATATCATCATCTCTCTTGATGTAGCATTTGCTTCCAAAGATCTTGAAATACGTAACAGTAGGCTTATAACCAAACCATAGTTCAAAAGGAGTATTACTAGAATTACCATTAACATTTACCCAATTCAAAGTATCCACAGCAGTGCTTACAGCTTCACTCCAATAGATGTGAGGCACATTTCCTTCAATCATCATTTTTCTAGTAGCATCCACTATTGTTCTATTCTTCCTCTCTGCAACTCCATTCTGTTGAGGGGCTCGGGGAGTAGATAACTGTCTTTTAATTCCATGCTCTTCACAAAAGGAAATAAACTCCCTGGAGGTGAACTCACCACCTCTGTTTGACCTTAAGCATTTAATTTTCAGACCTTTCTCATTTTTTGCAATAGCTTTGAAACTTTTGAACTTTTCTAATGCTTCACATTTTTCTCTTAAGAAAGAAGCCCATATCATTCTAGAGTAATCATCAATGATCAACATAAAGTACCTTTCACCATGGAGACTTTTGAATCTGGAGGGACCACATAGATCAGTATGCACAAGCTCCAGTAATCCATTTGAATGATGTTGTTTACTCTGAAAAGAAACTCTTGTCTGTTTTCCCATTTGACACTCCTTGGAAATTATGCTAGCAGGCTTCACTAACTTAGGTAGACCTCTTCCTGCTTGAGTGGAAATTATTTTTACTATGCTATCAAAATTCACATGACACAGCCTTCTATGACATAACTAGCTTTCATCTACTTGAGCAATTAAACAACTTTCACTAGCAGCATTCAGGTGAAAAATGTTACCTTTTGTCTGTTCACCTAAAGCAATTATATTTCCAGAGCTTCCAAATATCCTACATCTTCCATCTTTGATCTGAAGATCATAACCCTTGTCCACCATTTGTCCAACACTTAACATGTTTTGCTTTAAGCCTTCAACATAAAGAACATCATCAGTGTTATGCTTACCTCCAAGATAAATAGATCCTCTACCACGAATCACACAAGCATTATTATCTCCAAATATTACAATCCCATTGTCATACTTCTCTAGACTTACAAATTTTCTTTTGTGACTAGTCATATGATGTGAGTGTTTGTTGTCAATGACCCACGCATCCTTTTCTTCAATTCGGGCTGCAAGAGCTTTCTCAACTATAGTAGATTCAGTAGTAACAGGACTATTTTCCTTGATAGCAATGAAAACCCAATCATTTTCATTTTCATTATCTTTATCAAACTCATCATCAGTCACTCCTTCAGAAAAATAACATTTCTTTTGGAATCTAGATTTGTAAGGATTAGATCTAGGAACTCTTTCAGGACACCCTGATGCAAAATGACCTATTTTACTACAAGAAAAACATTTTATAGGCAGCTTTTCTTTATACTTACCTTGTCCTCTATTTTCTTTCTTCACAATCAATGCTTCCAATTCTTTTAGTTCTCTTTCTTCATCTTCAAGTTGTTTCATTTCTTCCTCATACTTGAATGTCTTTCTAGAACTCTCTCCAGGATCATATCTTTGCTTGTTTCTTCTGGATACAGTAGCCTTAAATGCAATTTCAATCTTAGAAACAAAATCACCAAATTCGCTCAACTCAAAGGCAGCAAGTTTGCCAATCAGTGTATCCCTTGTCACATTCGTCAATGATCTGGTTTCTTCAATAGCATGAGCCTTTGCTTTGTAGGAGGATGGAAATGATCTAAGCACCTTAGCCACAATTTATTCCTCTTCCAAGATACCACCAGCACATATAATGCCCATCACTAGTTCATTTACTCTCTGCATAAAAGAAGAAATATTTTCATCTTCACCCATTTTCAGATTTTCATATTTACCTTTCAAACTTTGTAGCTTATCCATCTTCACATGTACATCTCCTTCATACAAAGTTTCCAACTTTGTCCACATCTCATGAGTTGTCTTTAGACCTAACACATTTTTCATTTCTGAATCTATCAAAGCACTCAGCAAAGCTTCCATGGCCCAGATATTATTCTCAACCTCTTTGACTTCATCAAGAGTGGAGGACCACTTGCAAGAATAACATATCTATTCTTTGTACGTTTCCACAAAGGTTCAGCAATACACTTCAAATGACACTCCATCCTAGCTTTCCACAATGAGTAGTTCGTTCCATCAAATCTAGGACTGTCCTTGTATGATGCCATCTCGAATCACCTCAAGCTTTTAAACTTCTTTAGAAGAACCTGCTCTAATACCAATTATTGGAAAAACAAGGAAAGACAACTGAGAGGGGGGTGAATCAGTTGTCACAAAATATTTAAACTTCTAACTTAACTTAATCTCAGATCTGATGAAAGATTAATAAACCATAAACAATTAGCACATCAGAGAGACAGAGAACACCAAGATTTTTTACATGGAGACCCTGTTAGGGGAAAAACCATGGTGGATGCTAATCCACAATATTATACTTTGTTAAAAGTATAATGAGAAATAAGGGGAATGCACATGCATTTAGGCACACTGCCTAGAGCTCACTACTCAAATACAAAAGAGAGGACTCACTGTCCAAAAGGAGTTTGGATTAAGACCATCCAAAATGTGAACTGAGAAAATAGCCTCTACACAAGCCTGATTACAATTCCAGTTAAGCACAGAAAAACCTTCTTCACTCTTTGCTCGACCTTCTTCACACTTCACTCAATCTTCTTCACACTCTGCTCAATCTTCTTCACACTCTGCTCTGCAAATGATATTCACACATAGGAGCACATAGAGCACTCTTGAGCTTACTTTACACTGATTAAACAATCGCTCTTATATATCCGCAACATGAGATTACATCAACAACTTAGTTGGCTAGGGATATAAAACATATTTTCAATGTCAGCCCAAATTTATAAATAAATTTGCAATGTGAATCCACCAAGGTTGGGCACAACATATTGGAGACCCAAATTAACAATTCCAACACAAAAAGACTTCAATTAATTTCACCTCGAAGGTCCACAACACGCTACCATCAACATGTTGGCTAGGAACATGAAAAATGGAACATACAGAGAAAAATCTTCGATCACGAGCACACCGATCAATGTGGACATACCACAAAGATAGAGCATGATCTAAAAGCATCCAGCATCAACAAGAACTAACAGAGAAACATTCGCAACAACAGAAACACATAAATTTTAATCCGGAATACTAACAGAACCCACAAAAATACTGTCAGAACACAACTGTTCACAGCACGATCAAATCTTCACGCGGACCTCTAAAACTTCTGGTGGATGAACTAGATACACTCAGCAGAAAACCCTTTAATCCACAAGAACTGATCTTCAACTTACAAAACAAGACACCTTCATGACCTTCACAATTCCACTGGGAACCTAGAACACTTCTTTTAACAATTTTCTCAGTATCCTCAACATATACATCCTTCAATACACCAAATGCTAATAGTGTTGACATCAATGACAACCACATATTAGCAACACATCCACAGCATCCAACAAGATCTTGTTTCCCCTACTTTTTGTTACTCACTGTCATGAAGTTTTTTTTCTCCTCTCCATGGTGTTTTGGTGGTATAGATCGTAGTAGCTTGGATTGTAACTTGTTGGGTACTTTATTTAGTTTATGCTTATATAACCTTTTTTTGTGGATGGATGTTAATATGGGTTGGTTATATCTTTCTGGGATTCTTGATAGGTTTATAATGTTTGATGTGGTTGGTATAGGCTAATGTTTTTTGGTTGGTTGGGTTTGGAGAAGTGGTTCTCTTTCAGTCTTGCTTCCTCTATTTTGTTGTTTTGTCTTGCTGCTGGTCTTTGGACTGTTGTTCTGCTTTTGTAAGTGTTAGGGCCCTTTCCCTGCGTAATCAATCAAAAACGTTTTAAAACTAATATTACAAAATATTGAAGACAATTTCATTTTTAAAAGTTCAAAACATTCTAAAACAGTAAAAACATTTACTATATTTGGTAGGTTTCAAAGGGATAAGAACTATATTTTTGGCATCCAAAATGTTGATGCAAAAAACTTGCTACACAATTGAATCCAAAATAATGCAAAACTACAACTATATTTTTGACATTTTACATGAATTTTGAGAATCTTCAACTAAAGACAATTGTACTTTAAATAAAAAAGTACCCATTCTATCTTTTAAACCTATTTATTTATTTCTCAAGCAATTTATTGAAGTCATATTTTATTTTTAAAAATAAATTAAATTAATATTAAATCCAAAATATGTTTTTAAATTGATATGAAATAAATATTGAAGATAGTGTTTTTTAGAAATTTAAAATATTTTGAGAAGAAAAATCATTTATAATTTATATTTTTAAAATATTTTAAATTAAATATTAAATTTATATTCTATGTTTTTAAAATTATATATATATATATATATATATATATATATATATATATATATAATACTACCAGGGTGTCCCCGCGACCCAGCCCAGCGACCTAGCAGCCCTTACCTTGGGTACCTGAGGCGAGCTAGGGTGAGACTAGTTCCCTGCGGGTGAGATCCCTGCCCGCAAGAAGTCCCACCTCTTAAACCCGGGAGTGGAGTGAACCTGAGACCAATGGAGAGCAAACCCACAGCCCAAGCCAACTCTAATATTTAAGATAATTTTACTTTTAGAAGTTTAAAACATTCAAAAAAAAAAAACTTTTATATTATATATTTTACAAATGTTTTAAATTAAATATTTTTTTTTTGATAAATTAAATATTAAATTTATATTCTATGTTTCTACATTTTAAAAAGTTCAATAAAACTCATTTTTTTAAAAAGAAAAATCATTTACAATTATGAAGACTATCTTTGTATAATAAATTCCAAACGAACATCTTCAATAATCGCAAGAATTGTCAAAGACAATCAGTAAAAAAATCAACTGAATCAAAAAATCAACGGCTTATGTATACTCTGCACATAAATTTTTTATATCCTACATCATGTAAAGGATAATTTTATGTACAATTGAGTCATACAATAATTGAGAACTGTCACATAAATATAATCCTCTACTGAGAATCACTTACTCACAGTAAGATTTGGGGCTAAATAACAAAATCACATGCCAATATGACAGATTTTCAAATTAGAAGAAGTTGAGGTTTTCTGATTACAAGGCCATCTGCACCATTTTCCTGCTTTCCTCCTGATGACCAGCTTTGATGGAGGCTT
>VDFB02104092.1:0-10947 GCA_007258455.2 Sequoia sempervirens | reverse complement strand
CTCCTTTGAGACCTCAGCACAAGGAGTTCAAACATCATAATCCCCATGTCACCAAGTTGGATCCTGAAACCCTGAATGAACTCAGAATAAAAGGGTTGTGTTTCCGGTGTAGGGAGAAGTGGTCTCAAGATCATGTTTGCCCTAAGGGAGTTAAATTCAATCAGATTGAGTACTATTCTGCTGGTGAAAGTAGTTCTGATTTTTCTGACCAGCAATCTGATTTTGAAGAAAGTGAGGTAGAAAGAGCTCCAGAAGAGTCCGGAGATGAGAAGGAAAGTGGTGGAGTCTTAGCTCAACTTTCTAGCCTCCAAAGAAATGAATCATTCAAGGTTCGAGGGATGATCAAAGGGCAGCGAATCGTTGCCTTGATCGACACTGGAGCAACACATAACTTCATTGATGAAGTTGTGGTAGCCAAGAAGGGGCTGCAAACATAGGAGTTTGAAGGGTTCAAGGTCATGGTTGCCAATGGATTTCATATTTCTTGCAGCAAGAAAATCTCGAACATGACCATGCAATTGGGAAACTACGAAGTCAAGGATGACTTCTATGTAGTCCACATTGGAGATACTGATGCCGTCTTAGGCATTCAATGGCTGCGTTCTCTTGGGGAGATCTCCTTGAATCTGCAGACTATGGAGCTCAAGTTCCAATCAGATGGGAAGAAGATAGTTCTAAGGGGAATGTCCAATGGGGGCCCTCGAGTAGTGTCATTCAAAAGAATGGCAAGGCTGATCCGTCACGATCAAGCTGAGTGGGTTGCAGAATGCATGATCCTTCCTGATAGTCCTATTGAGACTAAACATGATCATCCTCCTGATATTTAGTCACTACTCACGAAGAAGAGCAAAGTCTTTACAGATTTGCCTCCTGGACCACCACCTGAACGGGGTTCAGAACACATCATAGAGCTCAAGGAAGGAGCTAAACCTGTGATTACAACTCCATAATGGTATCCGAAGAGGCAAAAGGATGAGATTGAGAAGAATATTCAAGAACTCTTGGAGATGGGTTTCATTCACCCAAGCAAGAGCCCCTTTGCATCTGCAGTGGTTCTTGTGAAGAAGGATGGTACCATGCGCATGTGTGTGGACTATCGTGCTTTGAACCAAAGCACCATCAAAAATAGATACCCCATTCCTAGAATAGATGAGTTCATTGATGAGCTACATGGGGCCAAGTTCTTCTCGAAGATTGACCTGAGATCGGGTTACCATCAGATTCGAATGAGGGGATCTGATGTGGAGAAGACAGCTTTCAGATGTCACTATGGCCATTTCAAATTCTTAGTCATGCCATTTGGGTTGACTAATGCTCCGGCTACCTTTCAGTCTTGCATGAACCGTGTTTTTCAGAATCAGTTAAGAAGGTTTGTGTTGATATTTTTTGATGACATTCTGATTTACAGCAAGACTTGGGAAGATCATCTCAAGCACTTGGAGGAAGTGCTTAGTATCCTGGAATCTGAGAGTTTGTTCGCAAAAGCTTCCAAATGTGAATTTGGAATGGAGGAGTTACTGTACCTTAGCCACATAATCAGTGTTGAGGGAGTAAAGGTGGATCCTGAAAAAATCAAGGCAGTAGTTGAGTGGCCACCTCCAGAGAACTTGACTCAGTTGAAAGGTTTTTTGGGTCTTTGTGGTTTTTATCAGAGATTCGTAAAGGGGTATTCACAGAATGCTACTCCCCTTACTGATCTCACCAAAAAGGGAGCCTTTTGTTGGTCAGAAAAGGCTCAAATTATTTTTGACAAGTTCAAGAAGATCATGAGCTCGTGTCCGGTTCTAGCCATTCCGGACTTCTCCAAGCCATTCGAGCTGCAGTGTGATGCATCAGGTGAAGGAGTTGGGGATATCCTAATGCAAGACAAACACCCTATTGTGTTTGAGAGCCAAAAATTAAGGGGTGTGGAAAGAACATACTCAATTTATGACAAGGAAATGTTTGCCATTATGCATGCATTAGCCAAGTTCAGGCCGTACTTGGTGGGGAACAAGTTTGTGGTTAAGACTGACCACAATAGCCTCAAGCATTTCATGCACCAGAAGGACCTAAATGAGAGGCAACAAAAATGGGTGAGTAAGCTTCAAGCTTACGACTTTGACATTGAATATGTCAAAGGGAAAAATAATATCGTGGTTGATGCTTTATCTAGGAGACCTCATCTCAGCTCATTGTGTGAGCTTATTGTAGATTGGAGAGACATGTTGCTTGCTGATTATGCCAAAAATTAGTTTGCAACCAACATTCTTGAGGGTACTTTTCATGATGAAAGGTACAAGGTGATTGAGGGGTTGATATATTATAAGGGAAGAATCTTTCTGGTGGCTGATTCTAAGTTTAAGAAGAAGATTCTTTTGACTTTTCATGATATTCCGGTTGCTGGTCACCAAGGTTTTTTCAAGACATATAGGCAGATCCGAGAAAGGTTCTCTTGGAAAGGATTGAAAGGAGAGGTACAACATTACATTCAGGAGTGTTCTGTTTGTCAAGTGAATAAAAATGAGCATACATTACCAGCCGGTTTGCTGCAACCACTCCCTATTCCCAATCAAAAATGGGAAAGAATCTCGATGGATTTCATTACCGGGTTGCCCAAGGCCCAAGGGAAGGATTGTATTTATGTAGTGGTGGATAGGCTAACCAAATTTGCTCATTTCTTCGCCATTACCAACACTTTTTCTGCAGCCCAAGTTGTAGATCTATTTTTTTGAGAGCTGTTTAGGCTGCATGGGTTGCCAAAGAACATTATGAGTGATAGGGACAACAAGTTCCTAAGTGCTTTTTGGAAAGAAGTCTTCAGAATGAGTGGTATTGTGCTCACTCCAAGCACTAGTTACCATCCCCAAACAGATGGACAAACTGAAGTAGTGAACAAGTGGTTGGAAGGCTACTTGAGAAACTATGTGTCAGAGCAGCAAAGAGCATGGGTCAAGTGGCTGCATATAGGCGAGTACTGCTACAATTCTACTTTCCATATGTCAATTAAGATGTCTCCTTTCTTGGCTCTTTATGGGTATGAAGCACCTAGCTTTGCCAATTTGGTGTTTGGTGATAGCAAAGCACCCCAAGCCAAGGACTTGTTGCAGCAAAGTCAAGACATCATGAAGTCCTTGAAGGATAATCTACAGATTGCACAGAATCAGCAGAAGTTGTATGCTCTGCATCGTGAGTAAGTACGTTGAGTCGCTCTTTTCTCGGAAGTTGCGATGCGGTTTCATTCCCATTAACAACCATATAGACAAATTTTACCAAGAAGAGTTATCGGTAGGGCTCAAACCTCGCATAGCCATCGAAAAGTTAGCGTGAGTTGCGAGTTGTATTACCTTCCGACAATAGAAAGTATACAGTTCTCCACGGTTCACCAAGAAGGCATTTCGACATAATGTGGTTAGTTTCACCTACGTTTGCCACCTTTACGAAGAAGGACGCTTGGTTCTAATTCAAGGAGCATACTTGATTTCTCGTGAACATTCTTGAGGAAAAGAACCGTCCGAGAATACCTAGTAGAAGCACCTACCTGAGGATGGGACTGTGAAAGTGATGATTCTACAAGATTCGTTTACTTCATCAGTTTTATACAATCTTGGGAGGTAATCGTAATGTCCCCTCTCAAACCCGATCTTCCAAAGGGGACCACATTACCTTTTTCTCTCGAAAACCAAGGCTAGCTTGAAGGTAAAATTAGCCTTTATTTTTAGTGACGTCCCGCCTGCAGTTGGTGGATTCATCAGCTTTGAATTCTTTCCTGGTTTTCGAGCTAGCAGTATGTTTATCTCGGCTTCGAAGATTTCCGTGAATTTCTACTATTTTTAAAGTAAATTCTATTTTGGCAGAAACGTTGGTCTCTGTGCAAATGACTTTCCCCTTCAGTTGACTCAAGTGGCGTATTCAGTTTCAGGCTTCAGAGTGCAGTTTTGGAGAGATGAGCTTATTTCACTTAAAATAACATTATATTTTAAATGTTATTTTATCACCTTGGCCTAGTCAAATAACTTAATGTTATTTTAAAAGGTGGACTTGAAGGGTGGCGCCATCACTGAGGATATATTAAATTTATGTTGAATTTATCAAAGTCAAAACTAAGCCGTAAGGAGGACGTATTTATTTAAGTGATGAATTTAATGAAGTCAAAAATTAAGATGTATGGAAAAGGATGCCATTTCTTGGGATTAGGGTTGACTTTGGAAAAGAAGTTAGGGTCTCAAGGAAGGTCAACAGAAACTTATAAAAGACAACCTTGGGTTCTCTTTTGGCATCTTTGGTCTATAGTACTGTTATGCTGCCAGTTTGGCTCTGGGTTTGCTTCGAGGAATGAAGGCCTCCTATCTCGGGCATCACTTCATGTTTGCAAGACAACAACTAGTGGTGATTCAATCTATCTTGTGAGTTGCATTTAGTTCATGCAATGTATTCAGCTTGTTGCATTGTTAGATCTGATTGGCATGTTAGTGGTTTTCAGCATTTTGCATTATTTAATACAGCAGATTCGTGTTTCCAATCATAAGTCAAAAAACATCAAAAATATTGTTCTGGGTTTTAACCCATTGTCATTGCTAGGCCTAGGCGCCATTATTCTCAAGTTTGTAGATTTTTTAGAGCTTGCATTTATTTTTAAAAGAAAATCACCTCTTTTAGCTGGGCCGTACTTTTTAGTTGCTTTGGAATTTGTGCATTAATCATTAGTTGCATTTTGAGTCTATTTTTGGGTGTTAGTTTGAGCGCCATCATAAGAGGAGTATTGTGCATCAGAAATCATGCCATTTGAGCAAGTTGTTAGTGAGATATGAGCATATGAGCATTTCCATAGACTGTTGTTTATTCCTTTTAAGAGAAGATTTGTAACAGAAATCAGAATTATTGTTTTGTTCCTTGAAGGTGTTATTGTTTTGGAATTCCTATCCAAGATAAGGGTAGTTCTCTATGATGTAATGCTAATCATTCAAATTCTTAAGATATTGGCAAGCGATTGATCCTTATTTTGTAAACTGATAGTAGTACTAGCAGTCATTTTCATTATTGCTCAATTCTAATATGTAATGCTCTCTTTCATTGAAGTTGTTTTGTAATAGATTTATTTCCGCCCTATGGTAGCTACTTCCCATTCTGGGTTAGCAAGCACATTCTGGGTGTTGAGTAGTTTCAACTTTCAGCATTTATTTTCAAGCATTGGTATTTGTAATCACTCCGCCATATGGTCACCCCTCACTCCATTTTGGATTGGGTAGCACATACTTGGTGTCGAGTTCCATTTCCACAATTATAGTAGAAGATCCTCTGACCATATGCTCGCCATCATCGGCGCCATTCTTGGTTAGAGTTCCTGCATAAGAATTTGTTTTAGATCCTCTGACCAATGGTCACACCTTGCCCACATCGGGATCCTGGTGTACATACTGGTTAGAGTTGCTTCAACACGTTTCAGTTTATCTTCTAACCTTAACGGGTGCATTGTTGTAATCTGAAAATTGAAAAAACGAAAAAATTTGGCTCAGAATATTTCAGCAGTGCTAGAGCGCTTTTAAAAAAATACACCTTCCTCTTTATCCAATATCCAAAATTCACATATATCCGGGCCCAGGGATTCACCGAAAGGCCAAATAGGCTGCCCCGATACCCAAATGGCAGAATCATCCTCCTAGAGCTTTCTCGGCAGCTCCAACACCTGCAGGCCATCTTTAGCAACAAGCACATAGCAGGGATCTCCTATCCCATGACCCTTGGCCAGGGCATGTATCGACTGCAGACGTTACAATGTGCTGGTAACTCTGAGAAGGAGCTGAAGGAGTACCATTTCGACTAGCACACCGCTCGGCGACGAATGGACCCGCATGGCCATGTCAGGAAAGCACTGGAGCTAGCCTATGCCCATCAATATCTCATTGAGGATTTCTGGGCCAACTACCAAGATGACAAAGAAGTGCACGCAAGGAACTATATGCACATGAATGTGCAGTTCCTAAGAAAGGTGCAACCGTTCTCGGTGCCAGACCAAGTCGAGGAGGACGAGTCCACAATCATGCATCTAAGGTACCCTGTGGTTGCCAACATGCCAATACCCTCAATTGACTGGGATGAGCAGGAGGTCGATGACCTGGACACCATCACCCAGCCAATCTTAACTAATACTAAGGAGTGGATCGATGGGCAGGTGGCTCATTTAAAGTAGCAAGGAGTAGTCATGACCTATGAGGGGCTCAAAAGCAAGCCGAGTTCCATGGAGGATGTTGTTGTAACTACGTCAACTGGCAGGACCTCCAAGTCTTCTCTCGTCACCAGGTCCCAGAAAAGAAAAGGAACAGAGACCGGGCAGTCCCCGAACCCCAAGGCCCATACCAAGAAAGAAACGGGAGGCTCATCCCCCAAAAGGCTTAAACAAGCAGTGGGTGCGACAGAATTGTAGCCTCTATTGGCTCTCCCTGCCCCTCCTGTGGCGCCGCCCACCTCTCTGGCTGTGGCCGCCGCATCTCCGCTAGCAGTGGGAATTTTTGTCCATCTTGCCCCTTCACCTCCGACCGAGTCAGTAATAGTCATTGACTCCTCTTCCGCCATGACTTCTCCCCCCTCCTTTGCTGCTATGTTGTCAATCACATCGCTCCCTCTGGAAACCATAACATCGACTATTCCCACTACCGCTATGCCCGAGGCTCTTTCACGGCATATGCAAAACCTTCCCCCAGAGCTCTCCCAGATCTTAATTGATCCAACTCTCCAAGCAGCCCTCGCCCAAGTCCTTGCAACTGCTCAACCTTCACAACTGCCGACGGGGCCGCCAGCTATGGAGGCCATAATGCAAATCTCAAAGGAGTTGGAGGAGCAAGAGCAAGAGGCCTCGAAGCCTGTTGAGGAGGAAGCTGATGAGTACCATGAACATCCAAACTATGAGCACCGAACCATTAACAAGGTGGTTTATGAGGGGGAGGAGACAGGCTCTTCCGAGAGTGGGGATGAAGAGGATGGCTCAGGTGCTAAGGAAATCATCCAACATTTGATGATGACCTTGAAGAAGAAATGGCACAACAACTGAAGGACGTTGGGATAGAGGCGGAAGGGTCACCACATGACGAAGAGGGGCAACCACCAGAAGAGCAACAGATAAAGGATTTGACTGAGGCTAAGACCCATGTTGCCAAAAGCCCCAAGGCTAAGGGTACTGAGGAGAAGAAAGAAGAAGAAACAACAAGGGAAGAAAGTCCCATTTGGTAACCATCCACCAGGCTACCTGTCAAAGGCCTCGTGTTCATTTATGACTCCGATGAAGAGGAGGAGGGTGTTGTCCAAAAGAAAGAAGAATTCTAAAAAGAAAAGGAAGTGGAAATCTTTCCCTTGACTGAGAAGGGCGAAGGCAACCATGGTTCGCCCAAAGGGAAATCTGTTGTACCTGAATGATTGGAGAAGCAACTTGAAAAAATGACCCCTATGCTAAAGGACCTAAGGGCAAGGTTGGAGGCCATCTTGGCTCAAGCCCGAATCACAACAAAGAAGAAGAAGAAGCCCAAGGTCCGATCCAAAGTAATAATGGATGCTTTTGGCTCACGAGCAGCACAAATTACCACACCTACAATTGGCCAAGCTGGGGTAAGCTATAACATCTCCACCATTGACTTGGGGATTACAACCAGAGAGCAGAAGGTCAAGCACCTTGAGGAGTTGGTGGCCACAGTGGTGCACCTGATAAAGCAGGATAAAATCTCCAAGGATGAGCTCAAGGCACAGGTTACAGCCTTGACGGATTACATATAGCAATGGTCCTCAGTGGACGGCCTACCCACTACATCCACAGCTATGCCTCAATTCCTTTCCAAAGAGCAGATCAACAAAATGGAAAGAAGAAAGAACTTGGGAAAGACCACCGAGGATTGGTTCCAACAAGTCTCATACGTCATAAATATGGTAATCAGCCGAGCTGTGCAAATAGCCAACAAGTTCTTAGACCTGATGCAGTCTCTGGAGAGCACAAAGAGACTCTGCACCAATTTCTCCACAACCTACGACTCCACCTTTTGAAGGATCGAAGTTATCCTTTAATTGCCTAAAGCCACATGGGAGGAGAAGCTTTCATTTAAAAAAGAAGATCACTGGCTGATGGATGTGTGGCGCAGGGAATTTGATAACTAGAAGGAGAGGTTGGAGCAAATCTTGAGCAGGGTGGATCTAGACATTGAGTGGATCAAGGAAATCTAGGCAGAATGTGCCCAATATCTTAAGCTGATGACGGGCTATGATATGCCCACTGTGCATATGGATCCAAAAAAGATAAAACCATACTTCTAGGAGAAGATGAAGGACGGGATGGCTGGAGAAATCACAACGGAATTCTTGAGTTTTGCTGCCCGCGCCTTCGACCAATCGGAGCTATCCAGAGACAAAGGCTCAAAATATGATGAGGATTGGAAAAGGCTGGAAGAAAATGATAAAGAGTGGAGCTACCAAGCATTGTGATGTGAAGTCCTCGAAATAGACAACCTCCACGCGGTCATCCTCAAATACATAGAACACATAGCTTCCGAGGAGTAGGAGGACAGCGTAGCCAAAGACGAAGACCTTCCTAAAGAGTAGCTACAGCAAAAACAGCAATCAGCTATAGGACAAAAGAGCTACAGTGCCATCAGCTAGAGGACGAAATAGGGAAGAAACGAAAATGTAATTTTAAATTGTGATCTATTTGGGGCTAGGTGAAACCCTATTTTGTAATGAATCTTGGCCACACAATAAGAATGAATCTTGGCCATTCATTTGACTTTTGGAAAATTATAAATAGTTCTCCTCTCTCATTTGTAAAGGGAGAGTTGAGTTGTTGTAAAGACATGCTGTAGAAATTTATGAGGAAAAGGCATTGACTTGGTACATTTTCTTGGTTTCTTCCATGTTACTTGATTCAATCTCCAATGCTAGATGTTTGACTTAGATTTTATTGTTGTTTAGTTAGTTGTCTTATTTCTTTGGATAGATCTTAGGAATGATGTTGGATCATGAAAATTGCTACCATGTTGATGATTTCTTTGTCCATACTTTTTGCTATTTGCTGATGGTAGATAGCTGTGCAAAGTTAGCCTGGACTTGATTTCAAAACTGCTCTAAACATTTATCTTTGATTCATGCATGTATGTGGTGGATGAAGGATGAAATATCTATAGACCTTAGAAGATAGCACAATTCCATGATAACAAGGAAATCCTTGGTTAAGTGGGATATTGTTTTAAGAAATTGTCCATCATAGAACTCCATTGTTACTATTCATAGCTAGCTTCAGACTTAGGAACTTTTCCTTCCCTTTGCCTTTTCCCCTTTTTTAAGAACTAACCTATGTTAAGGTTCATTGCACATTGTAAAGCCAAATCCAACAACAAAATGGAGTCCAAGATTGTTGTTTGAACCTACAGCCAATGCAAAATAACTTTCCATCCTAAGAACTCCATTTCAAGATTCAACTTCCATGCTTTGTGTCCATGCTTTGTATTTCCAGTAAGACTGCCTTGTGATTCCAACAAATCACATCAAACTACTGAGGTATCTTGAGCACCTGCCAAGCACTCCACATCCGACCTTGATAGTGGTTCTCGCAATCCGACAGGGAAGATTGTCTTTCAAGAGAGGTAGTACACCTAATGATCGCCTGCGGTTGAGAAGTGCATAAAACACCATCAACACTCTCTCTCTTTCTATCCTTTCCCTTTACTTTTCTCCTCCCTCTCTCTCTATATATATATCCTCTCTACTTTTCCCTCCTCTCTCTCTCCTCCTTCCTCTACTTTTTTTACCCTCTCCATCCATTCCAAAAAAAACACTTCCTATACAACTTTAATTTTTAATTTTTCTATTTTTTTATTGTTTAGATTTTATAACACAAAACAAATTTTAATTTTTTTAAAAAATTATTATATTATTTTATTTATTATAGAAATTCTTATATAAATTACTATTTATTCTAGTTATTATATAAATTACTATTTGTTTTAGTTTTTATATAAATTATTTTATTTATTTTTATAGTATATGTAAGTTATTTTGTAGTTAAATAGTTATTTTATTTATTATATAAATTTTATTTTTATTAAAAATTTATTATATTATGAATTAAGCTTCTCACTAATGCTGTCATATACGACGAGTGGGTAAGAGAGAAATATTATTTTAAAGTGATAAGTGCATTCCATCAGTCCACCGACTTATAAAAGTCTCCTAAGTTACTTTGCCATTAAATTACACAAAGTAGCATTTAAAATATACAAACCACGTCAGCCGTAATTATATAGTAGAATATGTGGGGTTCCCCAGCATCAGATTGGGGAAATGCCGATGGGGTTCCCCTACGTATAATAGCCTATTGGTTAAATATATTATGTGACAGTTATTTATTTAAAGATATTGTTTAAATATTGAAATATATAGTATAACAATTGTATATGATTTAGTTAGTTTGTTTAAAAGATTACCTTTAAAAAAATATGTCTAAATAAGGTCATATGACTATTAAATTTAAACTTTAGAGAGGGATATTGAAATTGTGCAAGTACAACTCACTTTAAATTTTTCATATTTTATGATTTCTATCTTTTTCATTTATGTTTACACTTAATAAATTAAAAATAGATTATAAATAATTATTAAAATAAAATCAAAAATTAATAATTTAAAATTTTGAACAAGTACACATATTAAAAGCATAAATTTTTCATAGTCCATGATAATCAAGTGAACTATTTCTTGAAATTATGTCAATTTTTGTATATCAATTTTTTGGATTTGAATCATACTCCATGATCCATCATTAGGGTGATATGCAAACAAAAGAGAGAGAGAGAGCATATCATCTTGATCATTTTCTCTCTGGATCATGGATCATTCTCTCTCTTTTGCTTGCATATCATCTTACTGATGGATCATGGAGTATGATCTGAAAAGTTGATATAAAAAATCTGACATAGTTTCAATCCAAAAATAGTT
>VDFB02104090.1:0-33702 GCA_007258455.2 Sequoia sempervirens | reverse complement strand
TCAAGGACATCAATATCTAGTGCATAGATATTTTTGAATTTTTTGATAATCTGATATTTTTCCATATGTTCAAAAAAAAGAGCTTGATTTTCGATGAAAAACCTATGTTTAATTAAACTAAAAAAAATACATAATCAAACCAAAATATATTAAAATTATATTTGATGGATAGCTCATTCTGAGGACTACCATAATCCAGTTGGGTCTGTAAAGTTGCCTCCATTTTCATCCTCAACCTAAGCCTAGAAACACAAAATTATATAGTAAAATGAGAAACGAGGGGGAGAAGGGGAAAAATGTGGGTTTCGAGCAAAGGCCCCTTTGAGCGAACCCCCCTTGGCCCCTTTGAGCAAAGGGGAGTTCACTTGAACTCCCCTTTTTTTACAATTTTTTTTTTTCTTTAAAAAAAATGTTCCATATGGGGTTTGAGTAAACTTGGCATGAAAAAGGGGTTTTCTCGAACTACGAGGCTCGATCGAACCATTTTATGTGTTTGTGCAAACTCCCTACTTCGAGTGAACCCCTTAAAACTTTTTTTTTTTGGGAGTGTTTTTGCAATTTTCCTTCATGAAGGGAACTATAAACTAGTATTGTGGGATCATCTAATCACAAAAGAATGATAGAGGGAATCAACTGTCAAACCTAAAGGCTGGGATCACCATTAATGCTCAAGAATTTTTGTGCTCGAGAATTTGAAACATCACTATAATTTCCCATATTTTTGATCAAATTTTTGACTATCATGGATGTCTTAATTAGGCATGGCACTTGATTGTTCTTGGGGATTTGTTAGAAATAATTCACTTCAGAGTCGGTTGGGATTTTCCTTGGTAGGATTTGTGTAGTGAAGTAGTTGAAAGGAATGGGTTGGAAACATTTGAGTTCTATTTCAATCAATTCTCACCAACTAAAACTTTATTGCATTATGGGTCTGCCAAATAGAAATCCCAATATTCCTATAGGTTTTTGGCCTATGGTTAAATTCCACTATTTCATTTTTTTCTTTTACACTTTGGTGGTGGGAGAGGGCTTTTTACTTGTTTCTTCCCTTGTCCTATAAAAGCGAATTTCAAGCCTCTTACAAGATCAAAGATTTTCGCAGTGGTTGTTCACCATTTTTCTATAAGGAATACTTAGAAGATCAATTTCAAGAGAATGTTCATTTTTCACCCGACCTTAGCATTTTGTATCATCTGAATCAATTAATAGAAAGCAAAACACATAAAATTCTTCTCAATTTTCCTTTGTCATGTATTTTACTTTTCATTTATAATAAATTTTATGCTTTGTGTAATTTGTGAATGGATGTGATCTTGAAAACTAATCATTTGAATTTAATATTTTATTGTTTTTGATAGAGATCTGTAGTTAACTGAATCATATCATGTACTCTTTCATTTCTACAATAATTTATGTTAAGTATCATACTATTCTTGTGGGTGAATAATCTCTATAAGGATTTAACGAATTAATAGAATAGTCTAGGAGTTACACATCCTATCAGACCTTAGTGGATGCTTCCTATGAAAAGATTTGAATGTTATGTTCTATGCTTACTAACCCTTAGTCATTTTGTTCTCTATTCAACAATAAAGGGTATGTGACACTTTATGTTAATTTCCTAGGATTGTACTTTTGATCATTTGGAGTGACTTTTCAAATGTTGTAAAAGATTTGGCACATCACCCTAGTGTAGGTTTTCTTTTTGTTATGCTTTCTTCTCCTTTCCCTCTCTCATATAAGAATGAAGAGTCAACTTCTAAAATCCTGAAGGTTTTTTAGTGGAGTGCAATTTTCCCCCCATCTATTTTAATTCGCATAAGGCTATTCCTATGAAGTGTAATATTTAAGGATCAATAGTTCTTTTTCTAGCACACCTGGTGGGACTGTTTTATTTTTATTGCTTGAAAATAAATTAGGTGGATCAGCCATAGACCAATTACCAGATCATAAAAAACCAAAACCTAGGCTTATTGATACCTCCTTTGATGATTGTAGCCAGTACCGAAGGTACCCAACCTACTACACAACAAGCTCAACAATAAGTTCCTATGGTTTCTCCAACACCCAAAAATTGTGTAGCCTAGAAAAGAAATAGCGCACTTCTTCCTCCAGTTCCCTTGTGACTTGGGATCCAATCCATGCAAATGATTTGTAAGCGCTTCCTAAGTTCATTGGGGTGGATTTTAAAACTTCGTTGGAGCATCTCCAAGATGTCGTTGACATTTGCATATTCCACAACATCATAGTGCAAAATGTGGTGCTTAGATTATTGGTAGCCTCCTTCAAAAGTAAGGGGCAAGACTAGTATAGATATTTAGCTTCCAACTCTATTGCCACTTGGGACTAGCTCAGAGATCACTTTTTTGAGCACTTCTCAAAGAAGGATGACCGCTCATCCCTATTACAATAGTTGATAATGATAAAGAGAACATCTCATGAGGATATTATGGACTTCAATACCACATTTCATAAAACTTGGTAGATGACCCCTATTACAGCTAGGCTACCTGTTGATATGGTGTTCATGTTTTATTTAAAGACCATCAAATTTGACATAACAGTTAAAATCCAATCACTTGGGGGTAGTTCTTTTCCAAATGGATATGATTGATAGTAAGAGCATAAAACGACTTGATCAATGTTGGAAAGCTCCCACCTAGACTGCTTATGCCAATGTTCTCAAAGATATCATTGAAGCCCCAATAAGAAGGTGCTCCTAGCACATCTGCTACACCTCTTCCATCGATGTATGTATACCCCATCACATAAGTAAGCACCTTTGGTTCCTCATTATCTATAGAAGTGAATGACATGAATTTTTTTTAAACTTCTCAAATAAGATTATCAATATAAAGTAGAAAAAAGTGATGCCTCCAAGACCTCCCTTTCAAGGCTATTAGGGAGGGAGACTACCATTCCAACACAATCAACATCAAGGAGGTGCAAGAGGGAATAACCAACCACAATCCTTGAACCAAATAGTTTTGGTTCCCACTATGTTGCAAACTCTAATGCCCAACCCCAATAGAGAATTGGTCATGGGCCAAAAAAAATTGGTAGATGATGCAAAGGTTTGGTGTTTCCCCTGTAATGATGCACACAAGCCTTAGAACTATCCAAGAGGTAGTGTTCAACAAAAGGTGGTGGAGCAAAGAATTCAAGGAATCTCACCAAATGTAAGAGTATATGCTTACTATTATCCCAAAGTAGAGAGCACTATGCCCAATGCTTAGATGCAAGGCATGTTGCTAGAGAAAGAGACAATGATCATCTCAGATCATGCACTCTTTTCCTGAGTGGTAGGTGAGGATTTGGTGTTCAAAGATGAGGTCCTAGTGGTAGGGACTCCACAAGTCCAATCAAATTATTATGCTCACTCTAAGCAGAGGTTTATTGGAGATCATATGCATCAAGTGCAATAGCCTCAAGTGCAATATCCTAAAGAAGTTGTGGAGAAGATTTCTAGTGCCTTGCAATGGTCCAGTCCTTTTAAAAGCTAAAGGATACATTCCCCTTCAAACCAAAGATATCACTGTCCATATCACTCAATGTAGTCAAAAAATTGAAGGCTCCTGCCAACGTATCCTTATGGGACATTTTGGCCGTTCTTGAACATGAGTATTTGTTACATGAGGCTTTGGGAAAGGAGAGGCCAATCTAATGGAAGAATAAAAATATTTCCATTCATATTCTTATTGGAAACATGAGCATGGAGTATAAGTATAAGATGTACAGTATGTAGTTCAATGTTATTGATGTCAACATTGTATTTCAGTATGAGGATCAAAATGCAAACTAGTTTGTATAGCTTGAACACGTTTAAAGATGATTATCAAGTGAAATTTTGCAAGAAGAATGATCTGATAAAAAAAGGCTAATACAATAAATATGAAGAAAGAGATGGGAAATATTTAGAAAAAGAAGGAAGATAGTGAGACTAAGCCTGAGTCTGTTCTATCATTTGGTGTAGATGTTTCCTCCAAAAACTAAGAAGAAAGTTTTGGATTAGGGGGAGAATTGATAGAAAATTATTTATCCCTTGCTAGAGAAATGGTGTTGATGCTTCAACACTTGGATATGATGTGTGAGTCAATATGCTTGATCTATTGAAGAAGGAACCGGTGGAAAATATCGAGTTATGTAAGTTTACAGAGCATTTGAAGTTGACTATGCACACAGTTAAGGTTCTTACCAACTTTATTAACTAAAGTATTCAATGTGAAATTAGGTCAATTTCAAAAGGGTTATAAGTGATTTCACTTAATCAAAATCATTTGCAAATGAGCATTTGAGAAGATCATAGCAATTAAAGAGCGAAGTGGAGTGATCAAAGTTATTGAGATTTGGTGCAAATGAAATCCTAGCTAGAGGTGATTCAAAGGCATTTTAAAGTTTTTATTTACTCTAGTTTTAGAGAGTTCTTTCAAATTTTAGTAAAAATGTATACACCACAAGTTGTAGAGGTTACAAAACATCCCCCACTCAAATTCAAATGGCATCCTGAAAAATCTTTGGCAGATGATTCAGATGGTGCATTTTCGCACATCCCGTAAGTGGTTCTACACACTGAGGATGTAAGGGTTTATATTCATGTGAAGTTGAAAGAATCATGTAAAAATGAGTGATGCATGGATTAATGAACTCACCAAAGATGACTTTGAATTGAAACCTGAATTTGAGAGCTTGGTAGAGAAGAATCTTGTTGTATGTCATAGTTTTCTTAACTTTTTACATGATGATGCATGGGTTATATACACTCTAAGTAGAATACATGATAAATTTTTCTTGCTTTATATACCCCACTTAATCAACAAGGAGGAAATTAGGATTGTTATAGGTTGATGTTCAATCAGGAAAGCTTTGACACTAAAATATGTGAAAAATGAAGTAGTAATGGAGCTAACTAGACTGACATATGATAAGAGGGAACTGACAATTAAGAACATTAGAAACTCGATAGTGAAGTATGCTTCAATGATGACCGGATACAAAATATTCATCACCAACAAAGAAAATTCAGTATCAACAACCACCATCAATACAACATATGAGATGGTTGAGAAGGGATTTGATTATGATCTATGTGATTTGTTGAGATTGCAGCTTTTGTAAAATTTCTAGAAGATAAAGGACTCTATGTATGCCTTTAATTTTGGAACTTCAATCATTTGTTTATTATTTTACTTTTTGAATGAGGTTCCAGTACAAGGAACATTGTGTGGCTGAAGGAAAAACTGGTAGCTCATTAGATTAGAGACCACAAAAGGTGGTTGGGTAGTATGGAAGATCAAGAAGCAACATTATGGGGATTTTTCAAAACCTTTTAGAAGAATAAGCAAGCTAGAGAGAGGATTCCTCAAAAGATGGTGGAAAAGTAAAAAGATGACATTACTTTTTTGGTTACAAAAGATAGCTGGATCATATAGGTAGTTGAGCCTAGAAACATTTGGATCCTAGAGATGGGCTATGAAATTATAGAGGATCAAATCACCAACCTAGTTGAATTTATGCTAAGAAAACCTAAAGACACCTCTGAGGAGAGATAGGGAACATATGAGGAGAAATCCATGGAGGTGCACATGGGTCAAAGGCATAAACAAGTAAAGAAGACCATTGAGAAGATGATTGCAACAGTTGTAAAGGAAATGGTCCTCACAAAAGAACAAGTTGAAAAAGCTAAAGCCATGTCTGGCTCACCATGAGGATCATCAAGTGTCAAAAGATCTAGTAGAACAACTACCACTCTTCTGGTTGCCCTAGAGTCCCTCGATACTAAGTGTAGATAGAGAAATAATCAATCAGATTTAGAGTTGAAAACAATAAAATGACTAATTCCTATCAAGCACAATAGAGTATGAAACAAACATGAAAATCACAATAGGAAGCACAAATGCAAACCGATCTCCGCACTAACTCAATTTATCTCCATTGCTCTTCTCCACCTGCACAAGGATGCAAGATTTCGAAGGGTGATAATAGAGGAGGAATGTTGGTTGCTCAATTCTGTAGCATAACAATGTGATGAAGATGATAGATGGCGATTGAAGACTGATTTTGACAGAGTGAAGATGCTAGAAGAAGATTCGATGGAAGAATGATTTTGACAGCATAAGGATGTCTAAAGATTCGATGCAAATGGCCTATGAAAGGTTTGATTTATAGATTTTCGATGTGGACAGAGATAAGATTTGATAAGATTGATAATAATTTGATTTTTGTCAAAAGAGGAAAAACAATGAGATGAGATAAGATTTTCGAAAGATAGAAAGATTTTGATTTATTGTTTTAAAGGAATTAAAACAAGATAAGATAAGATGTGAAAAAAATAGAAAGATTTTGATTATCTTTCAAAGGAAATAAATCCTGAAAAAGATGAGAAAGATAATTGATGAACTATCTAATTAAATAAATTAATTAGATGCACATTAGTTTCAATTTTGGAAAGAAAGCGAGAAGATATTTTAAAGATTTTATTAATTAAATAAATATTTGATTTATTTAATTAATGATGGATTTATGATTTCATCAATTAAATAATACAAATTATTTAATTAACATTAGAAGAATTAATAGAAATGATTTAATTAATTAAATAATATAAATTATTTAATTAACATTAGAGGAAGGGAATAAATGAAATTAGTCAAATAAATACGATTTATTTAACTAATTAGATGATGACATGGGTATCTAGGGCAAAACATGCTACAAGATGCCTAAATGATGAAATGCCGAGACAGGTGTTGCAAGAGGACAATTTTGGGTGTCTACATTTTGCCCCTCTTTGAGATGATGTTCGAGATGATGTGATTTGTGTCGAGTAACATCATTTCAAAGAAACTAAGGTATGGATAGAGAAAAATGGATAATGATATCATAATATGATGATGCCCCCTCGAGAGGATAGGCGGGTTGAACAAACACGGGTAGGCTCTCGAAATGAAAGGGATGGGTGAAGAACTAAAGATGAAGGAATGGATGATACGTTATGCTGCAATGAAAGATGAGCAACCATGATGTTTGATATAGCACTAGACATTATGCACCAAGATATAAGGACCAAGGTGACGATGTGTCTCATGCCCCAGCATAATACAACCTTGTCTAGACGTATGAGGAAAGAGGCTTAGAGCATTAAAGTCCTAATGCACAAAAGGTATTATGTGACCTTAGATGCAAAGGATAATGCAAAAAGATATTCCAACACATTACCAAGATATGAATATTAGCTAGAATGATGGGATTTGATATACGCAAGATAAAATGATAACACACACAAGCAAGCAAAGCGCATGCACAAATGATAAAACAAACAAGGTATTGCCCCTCACTAAGCAAACCATTGATTGATTGGACTAACTTTGATTGATATGATAGTGTTGTCATGTGAAACTATTATATCCTCGGATCAACACAAGGATGACTGACAATTGATAGATTGACTTTGTTGATTGGGTTTACAACAAGATTAGGATTAAGACCAAAGGATTTGATTGGATAATTTGAAAAGATTGATCGACTTGATTGATATGGATTGACTTGCATTTGAATTATTGCCTGAATTTTTGTTGGCTATTTGATTTTTTGGATTTCTTTGAAATGTTCTGATTTTTGTATTTTGGAATGTTTTGATTTCTTTATTTTTTGACTTTTTTGTATTTTGAAATGTTTTGAGGTGTCAAATGATGAAAAATTGAGTAGCCTTTGTGCTAGATACCAATGACAAGGAGAAAACCAAGTCTAGGTGCAAGGGTGGGTGATGGGATAAGGGATAAAAGGCTCATGATAGATGGATGGATGGTATTGATGTATGCATCATAAGAGAGCAAGGATGTGATCTCCAAAGACTATGTCGCATAGGAATAACATGCCCCATTTTAGGTACAAGACTTAGGATTTTTCTAGATAAAATGTATGACAATAGGATAATGGCATAATTGGTTTATATAGATGAGGTATGTCAAGAGATACTCAAAGCATGTTTCAACCTTTACCCCTATATCCTCATCAAGATCAAAAGAAGAAGGGTGGATGAATGGACTCAATATGATATGTATGTATGATGGCCAAAGATGGTAGGTAGGATGGACATTATATGACATGAATGATAGCTTGGATAGATAAGATATTGTGCCCCCAAGTGTTAGTGACATAGAAGATCAACCTACACATGATGCCTATTTGCTAGGTTTTCATCATGGTACTTATCCAAGGCGCCTGTTTACCAGGTTTTCACCATTGGATGAAGGGATTTCTCTTTACTTTTCTTTTTTTCTTTTTTTCCTTTTTTATTTTTCTTTTGAATTTTTGGATAGGAGAAGGCGAATATGGATAGGAGGGACTCAAGTGTCTAGTTCCGTGAAAGGTGATAGTCCCACTAGATATGGATGTCATTGCATTGACCATGTCAAATGTCATTATGCTCATAAATGCTGGTAAGGGATGACATGAAAGGGATGGATTAGGTAGATGGTAGATTATGAAAGGCTTATGCAAGAATGGATGGGGAATAGTGGATGATGATGTGGATTGAATAGAACTTGTAAAAAAGGATGGATGAAAGGTTTATGCAAAAGCATGGACTATAGGAAGATGGTAGGGGAGATATGTAGGATAATGTGTGAAGGATGAGGAGATGGAGGTATGTGGAGTTGTTGTGAAATGGAAGGGAACCATGACCAATGGTTACACACATTGTGATAAACATTGAATCTTTTGATGTGGATGGGGTGTAGGAAGCAATGGAGATGTTTGCTTAGGAGGTGGTGGATGAAGTGATTTAGGTACCCACAGACTTAGTATTTTTATGATTTTTATTTTGCTTGTGGGTTTTAGGAATTTGAGACTTTTGAATGGAATGAGAATGTGGGATGGAAGTGGATGGTTGGAATTTTTGTGATGTGAATGCCTCATTTGACTTGATTTCTTTTTTCATAGGTACCCAAACCATTTTAGTTTTGGCCTTTACTTTTGGAGGTATGGGCTTATATAACTTTTTAGATGGATTTTGCTTTGATTTTTTGTATTGATGTCCTAAGGCACGAGAACCCTTAGGATTTTTGACTTTATAGGTAGAGGCATTGGAATTATTGCTTTTGAATACCTTGGGTTTGGTGGAATGAGTGGAAGCTTCATGTTTATACACTGTGTGCATTTGTTGGTCATGATTAGGAATGTTAGGGTATTTATGGATGGAGGGATAAGGGGATTGGATAATGGGGATATTAGGTGTTGGGAGAAGTGGAGGTAGATTAGATGGAGGGATATTAGGAGTTGGGAGAAATGGTGGTAGAGTGGATCGAGGGATATTAGGAGTTGGAAGTAATGGTGGTAGAATGGATTGAGGGATATTAGGAGTTGGAAGTAATGGTGGTAGAATGGATGGTGGAAGGTGTATGGTCACATGCTTTTGACATTTATAGGATGATGGTGGTGGAATGACAACATATGTTTTGGGTGTACGATAGGCTATATGATGGAAAGTGGACTTAGGAGGCATGGAGGAAATAACAACATCTTGAGATTGGTGTCCTTGAGATGTATGCCCACGGCCATAAGAGCGTGGAGGGACTTTGACATGGATGGGCTCCAAAATACCTTGTTCATGAAGGTCTAAACCTTTATCTTGGTGGTTCATGTTTTGGAGTGTGCAATGGACAATGAGACTAGGTGTAGGTGGAACACTAGACATGAGTTCCCTATTGGATGGAGAAGATGAAGCAAGGGAAGATAATGGTTTTTGTTGTTCTAAGGAGGAACATTCATGAATGAGGGTGGAAAGACCATCAGGATATGATGGAGGACTTGCAATGGGGTCGATAGTGGGTGATGGAGGATCATTAGGATCTTGATTAGTATTGTGTTCACTTAGATCCAATGTATTTGTTTGATCTTCTATGTGTGCTTGGGAGGCATATGTCTCATCAAAGGAAGTGGATGTTAATAGATCATGGATAGGACTAGGTAGGGGGTAGATAGGAGTAAGGGATGTTTCTTGCTCATGGATAGGTGAAGTGATAGGCTCTTGACCATGGAATGCATAAATTTGGCTAAGAGGATCATCATGGTCTTCTTGATCATAAAAGGGGTCTTGATCGAAGATGGAAGGTTGATCATGAACAATATTAGGTATGTTATGAATGGGATCATTGGAGGGTGTTGATCTTTATGTGGATGAGGGGGTAATGTTTTTGCATGTTTAGGATTGTGCTCTTGAAATACCTCATGACTTATTGGAATGGAGGTGGAAGGGGATTTCTCATGGAGAGACTTGTCATATTCTTGATGGTCAACAACATAGGAGCATGATAGAGGGTGACTTGGACTTACGAGGGGAGACTTTGGAATTGGCTCAAGGGGTTGTGGATGACATGGTTGGCTTGAAGGACTTGGCATGATGTTTGAGGATTCTTTTGTATGTTCAGGTATACGTGTTGAATGACATGGTGATAGTTGATTCCTTGCTCGTAGCCCTTGGGTCACATCCTTTGGAGGTGTAGAGGTGGAAGGTGTTGGCTTAGGGTTTTGATTTTGATTGGATGATGGTATGATAAAGTTATAGGGTGCATGTGCTAGATTGGTATTTCCCTTGTCAAAGGTGGCATTAAGACTTAAAGGCTCTTGATTTTTTTGCCAAGGTAGACTTGGGCTCCTATGTTCTTCCAGTGATATTGATGGATGTGTTGATGTGGCATTGGCATGCGAAGAAGTGGATGGATTAGATTGGTCAATTTTATTTGATGGCTTAGATTTGGGCTTCTCAAAAAATTCAAAAATATTGAATTTGGATGATGTTGTTTTTGGAGAAGAGGTTACATTCATATTTCCATCAAAGGAATTCTTAGTTGTGCCCCCTTGGATTATGAATTTGGGCTTGTTTATGATTATGACCATTTTGATAATTGGTGACTAGGACTAGGTTGGTGATAGTGATGATGTGGAATGATTAGATTGGAAGACTTGGATTGATTAGGGTTGATGGTGATTGGATATGAATGTGTTGGAAGAATGTGTAGAGTGACTTTATGTGTTTGGTTTTTAGCTTGATTGGACAATGTTTAAATGAATCACACATGTACAACCATAAATCACTCACGCAAGACACATAAGCAAGTTTGAATTTTGAAATTTGAATAATGTAATAATGATTATTAAACAAGCACACATGGAAGACACATCAACAAGCCCTATGACTAGTCAAGTGGGGTATGACCAATTAGGTCTCAAGATAGTCTGTACAAGGTTGACTAAGGATGATTTGAAAGAAAAATCTTGCCACACAGCCGGGAGAAAGGGGTAACCCACCCTTCACCTTCACTTCCCAAAGGTATAAAGTTCTTTGGGGCTTAGCCAAGAGTGACAAAAATTTTAACTTCCAAACAAGCGTGTCTTTCGATTCACACTTTGATTGAGGTCATCCCCAGGGGTGATGAAATCCCCTAGCAGGCCTCCTAGAAAGGGTTTGACAAAAACAAACCAAGTGAGGTGCTTGTGATCACACACACACTTGATTCACGCTCATAATAATTAATTTCCCTTAGATTATAAATGAAATGTGTGTAAAACAGTTCAAGCACTTGTTCTTTTTAGATCCCAAATCAAGATGTGATGGAAGACAATGATTAATTTTAGACTCAATTTTTTGATATGTGATTGAAAACAAGATTCGTTTTAAGAGCCCAAATCCAAATGTGTGACAAACAATGATTAAGAGATGAAGGATGAAACGAGTGCACCTGGTTATTTTTTCTTTCCAAATTGTTGTTGTCAGTGATATTTCTGCTACTAGAGCTCCTTTAGATCACCTACAAGATTAAAAAAACAATATTATAATGCAGCCAAAGAAAAGAAAAAAAAAGAAAAGAAAAAGACAAGTTCATCAGAAAATTTCAATTTCAGATACTTTTGACATAGCCGAATTAGATTTTAGTATTTCACGATTTTTTTGATCTAAAAAATGAAAAATCAAAGAAGAGACCCCTACTAATTTTCTGAGAGCTTTCCAGAATGTAAAGAAGTAAGAAAAATTCTCTGTTTTACTCTCAGAAACGCGGATTTGTGAAAACCATATAGAAAACAAAGATCGAATTTTTTTGCATTATATTTGACCTCCAAACTAAATCTGTAAAACATAGACCCCCATTATAATTTTGTGAGCTTTCCAAAAATATAAAAATTTCTAAAAAATTCGTCTATTTGCATCCAGAAAATCAAATTTATGAAAATAATTAAAATAAAAATAACTTCCACAAAAATAATCATAAACCCTTGATTTTTTTACTGTAGCCTCTTGAAATGATTTACAAGATTCTATAAAAATATTGTAAAAAAATTCAAATTTTTGTAGAAGATATGAAGAACTTTGTAAAACCTGCGGTTTTGTCCAAAAACTGGCAGATCTGCAAAACAAAGTCAATAAAACCTGCAAAAACACCATTAAAAGCCTTGTATGCACTACATAAACCCTTGTATGCACTACAAAAATCCTTAGATGTGTTAAAATGATAATTTTCATCAGAAAGCCGAATTTTAGAACGCGAAATCCTATCAAAAAACCTACAGATAAATGTTAAAAATGGGGCAAGGCCCCACGGTGGGTGCCAAAATGTAGATAGAGAAATAATTAATCAGATTTAGAGTTGAAAACAATAAAATGACTAATTCCTATCAAGCACAATAGAGTACGAAACAAACACGAAAATCACAATAGGAAGCACAAATGCAAACCGATCTCCGCACTAACTCGATTTATCTCCATTGCTCTTCTCCACCTGCACAAGGATGCAAGATTTCGAAGGGTGATAATAGAGGAGGAATGTTGGTTGCTCAATTCTGTAGCATAACGATGTGATGAAAATGATAGATGGTGATTGAAGACTGATTTTGGCAGAGTGAAGATGCTAGAAGAAGATTCGGTGGAAGAATGATTTTGACAGCATAAGGATGTCTAAAGATTCGATGCAAATGGCCTGTGAAAGGTTTGATTTATAAATTTTCGATGTAGACAGAGATAAGATTTGATAAGATTGATAATGATTTGATTTTTGTCAAAAGAGGAAAAACAATGAGATGAGATAAGATTTTCGAAAGATAGAAAGATTTTGATTTATTGTTTTAAAGGAATTAAAACAAGATAAGATAAGATGTGAAAAAAATAGAAAGATTTTGATTATCTTTCAAAGGAAATAAATCCTGAAAAAGATGAGAAAGATAATTGATGAATTATCTAATTAAATAAATTAATTAGATGCACATGAGTTTCAATTTTGGAAAGAAAGCGAGAAGATATTTTAAAGATTTTATTAATTAAATAAATTTTGGATTTATTTAATTAACATTGAATTTATGATTTCATTAATTAAATAATATAAATTATTTAATTAACATTAAAAATGATTTAATTAATTAAATAATATAAATTATTTAATTAACATTAGAGGAAGGGAATAAATGAAATTAGTCAAATAAATATGATTTATTTAACTAATTAGATGATGACATGGGTATCTAGGGCAAAACATGCTACAAGATGCCTAAATGATGAAATGCCGAGACAGGTGTTGTAAGAGGACAATTTTGGGTGTCTACACTAAGATTGCTACAAGAGAGAAGAAAAAAGAGCATGTATTACTCCAATAAAGGAGAAAACACCTCTAGTAAAATAGAAGAAAGGTACTAGAAAAGAAATGGCTTCTCTAGAAGCATAGCAAAAAATAGGCCTTGTGAGAAGAAGAGTGAAAAAAAAAGCCACAAGGGAACAATACATGGGATTGAATGTCTAAGATAAAGAAGAAGAAGGACCAAAATTGGTTTGAAAGAGGAAAACTAAAAATTCACAAGGTGAAGCAAGTGGTAAAAGATAAAAGGTTGATATTTTGGATACAAATGATGAGGTAGGAATAGAAAAGGAAAAAAAAGCCTTGTGATTCACATGAGAGAAAATAAAA
The DNA here is from genome assembly GCA_007258455.2 of Sequoia sempervirens. Taxonomy (NCBI): domain Eukaryota; kingdom Viridiplantae; phylum Streptophyta; class Pinopsida; order Cupressales; family Cupressaceae; genus Sequoia; species Sequoia sempervirens. The sequence continues at coordinate 19,753 of VDFB02104090.1, read as the reverse complement.
CAGAGTCTAGTAAGGAGGAAATGACACCAGAAGATAAGAAGAGGAAGAAGAAGAAGGCTCCAGTAAGGACACATAGACCCATGAAACCTTATGCTTTATTCAATGGGATTGTGGAGCATGAGATGTTAGAAGAAATTGTTGCCCTATACACTACTACTAATGATAGATAAGGCTACCATCGAGGAAGCCATTGTAAAGTATATTATTACTTTTGAGGTTAATAATATGAATAATATTGAGAAGAAATTTCCTAAAGAACTAAGGAATGTATTATATGCAAGAAGACAGGAGGTTATTGATGAAGAGGAAAATTTTAGAGCATTTTCTCTAGAAAATATTAGTTCACGCCTACAAATGAGAACAAAGCCACATTGACTCAAGTATATAATAGGGAATTTCAAACTAAGAAAAGAGTTACCACCCTTATGAGTAGAGATCAAAATGATCTTGGGAGGATCCAGATGAGTCTCTAGAGAAGGTTTTCGATTTGGAAAAAAGGCTAGGAATTACTCCAAATAGTGAAGAAGAGATGCATGATGACATGCCAACCTTGAGAGTAAATATTTCAAAAGAAGCACAACAAGAGGATGCTCAACATTGGAATGAAACTAAATAAGGAAATGTGTAGGGTAATGTTCTTCTAGAAGTGGAAGAAATAGCTGAAGAGAACATTACAGGTGTCCCACTAATGTGTCCTTATGGGAAATTTTGGCCATTCTTGAACACAAGTCTTTGTTGTTGGAGGTTTTGGGAAAGGAGAGGCCAATCTATTGGAAGAATAAGAATATTGTCATTGATATGCTTATCGACAACATGAGCATGGAGCATAATTATAAGATGTACAATATGTTGTTCAATGTTGTCATTGATGTCAACATTGTATTCTAGTATGAAGATCACAATGCAGACCAATTTGTATAGCTCAAGAGAATATTTAGAGATGATTATCAAGTGCAATTTTACAAGAAGGTTTGATTTGGTGAAGATAGTTGAAGTGATAAATTGACTAAGTGTCAACATAGGTAATTTGGTGTACAGGACATCTGATATTTTGGTCCACATTGGTCTGTTATGTAGAATATTGTGCTACGGTTTTGGGGTATTTTTGTTGGATGTTAAGAGAGTCTAAATGCAAAATTTCACAGTGCTTCAATTATTGGTGTTGAAGATATGAATGAAAAAATTTCCAATCTGGTAGTTACAGTGTTACCAGTACTTTATGTATGTTTTGGAGGATACACACTTCTCTACGGATTGGTATTTAGCTTTGAATATTTATGGAGATGTTGATAGGTGTTAGTAGAGTGTGAATTCCAAGTGGCATGAAGTTTGGAGGTCTGCATGTCAATTTTTGGATGTACAATTAGCAAATTTCTATGTTAGGTCATTACCAGTGTTGACCTAATAAGTCTTGTGTATTGTGAAGTTTGAATAAGTTACGACATGTTATGTGGAAGCTATTATAGGTCCATGGTGACCTATTTTTATTTGTTATAAGTTTTGAATCTTGGTGTGAAGTGTGTATGTGTGTATCTTGAGCCAACAAGGTATATTTTTTAAGACACATCTAATTAGGCTGACCTAATTGATGTTATAGGTGTTTGTGGATAAAATGGATACATATGTAAGATCTCTTTCATTTTTCTAGAGATAGAATGTAATGTGATTTTTAGTTGATGCTAATTGAGTGAAAGTAATGCAAGTGAAAAGCAAAGAAAAGTGTTAGAGCAGAGTAATGAAGTGTGTTGACTCTATATATTGAGCTTCAATGGAACTGTAATTCAGGCATATGTTAGATGCAACTGTAAAATTTCAAATCTTGGTTGTGTACCATAATATCTTCTATATTTTCTTCTTTTTTTGGGTAGTGAGTCCACTAGGATAGTGAGTCCACCTATAGTGCGCGATTCTGTAATATCTTATTTTTTATTATAATATATTGTGAGCTAATCCTCACTATGGTTTTTCCCATTTTTGGTTTTCCACGTAAAAATCTGGTGTTCTTGTTTTATGTGATGTTGATGTATTTTTTCATGCTTTCCTTTCCTACTACAAATTGAATATGCTATGTGGAGTGAACAATTAAATGTTCAAGTGTTTTTAGGGAATATTGATTCACCCCCCTCTCATTATTCCAGGTGTTCAAGACAATTATGCAATCAGATCCATTCTAAAAACACAATCTAGAGAAGGGGAAGAGGCTAGTTTAGGAGCCTCAAAATTTGAGAGCTACAACATTTGTGAAAACAAAAGAAAAACCAGCCAATAATGAGGTAAGAAAGCCGAAACCCACTCCATTCTTCTTAACCCTCATTGTAAGGGATAAGCTGCTACACAATATCATGGTTGACTATGAAGGTAGCACTACAGTCATGCACAAGTTGGTTGTAGATTATTTAAAGTTAAAATATGATCCCTTGGATAGGGGAATCATGTAGTTGGATGAAAAAAGAGTCTAGGTCATAGGCCTAATAAAAAACCTCCCTCTAACCCTGTATTTGTGCCCCAACATTATAGTCACCCAAGAGGTAGTCATGGTAGATATCCCTCCCATCTTTGGGGTAGGTTTGTCAAGATATTTTAGTACCAAAATCAAAGGGTACCTATCTCTCGATTGGACCCATCTAATTATAAGGATTAAGCATGGTGTGAAGATGAAAATATAGTCAGAAACCTTGCACACTAAGCACATAGCAGAGGATGTTGTGATGAATTTGAGGCTGCACATACATCTTTTTTAGAAAAATGAGATGTATTATGTAGAAAATCTAGAAGATGAAGATTCTATCAGGGATAGGAGTGTTGAGGAATAGGTCCTTTTGAATCAATTCATGGAAGTTGATCCTTTAAAAAAATTCCATGCTACTAGTTTGGGCTCCTACGTGATCTATGATGAGGATCAAGTCATCTCATAAGTGACTAAAATCCAAGAGGCTCAACATGAAGGCCCAAAAGATGAACATGGTTTATGGACACTACACTTTGATGGTGAAAGATGTAAGGTTGGATCAGGAGTGGTCATTAGCCTAATGTCCCCTATCGAAGTGGAGAATCTAAGAGCCTTTTCATTCCAATTTGCATGTACAAACAATGAAGTTGAATCTGAGGGCCTAGTCCATAGTTTGAGTCTAGCAGAGTGCATGGGCATCAAGAGGCTATAATTTTTCAAATATTTGACATTGTTGGTCAATCAAGTTAGAGGGTTATCAGTAAAAAATAATGTGTATATGTTGTCCTACCACCATAGAGTTGGGAAATAGTCGAAGGATTTGAATCCTTGAACATCTAAGTGGTTCCAAGATCTCAAAATGTCACGATGGATATAATGGCTATAGTTGGATCTTAGTTCAACCCGGTGATGGACCTAATGGATAATAAGCACATAATATGGGTGATTGTGTGACCCACTATCCTTGATAATGATGAAAATTGGAAATATTCAAGAATGATGCCCATATTGCCAAATTTATTCAGAATTATAGTGAACTTTCAAAACAACTACTACAAGCCAAGGTTAAGGAATATTATGAGGAACAAATATCCAACTCAGAACCCACAAGCTCCTAAAAGGTTTGATCACTCTTGAGAAACTTTTTTATTCTAATGATGCCAAAAAAGACAAGAAGAAATTTGTTTCAAATAAAAATGATAATGTTGATCTTGATGTCGGACATAGCCAAAAGTTGAAGGTGGGAAATGATGTTCCTCAGAGGGACAAAGAAAGGATAAAATACTTCTACACTAAATATGACAACATCATGACATGTACCTACAATTACTTAAGAGGTTACGACCCTAGTATGATCCAACACACCATTGATTTAGTCAAAGGGGAAAAATTGATCCATCAGAAGTAGAGACTGATCAATCCAAAGGTGGAATCCCTCATGGCCTAGGAATTAAAAATAATTAGAGTCCAGGATTATATATCTGATCAAGAAATCCACTTGGGTTTCCAAATTGGTCCCTATTCAAAAAAAGAATGGTGACATTTGACTTTGTGTGGAATTTAGGGATTTGAATAGAGCCTCTTTGAAGGATTGCTATCCTCTTCCCTTGATGGAGAAAATTCTTCAAATTGTGGTGGGGTTAGAGATGTTTTATTTGCTCAATGAATTCTTTGGATACAATTAGGTGAATTTCAAAGAAGAGGACTAGCATAAAAGTACGTTCACCACCAACTAGGGAATGTTTTCCTATGCCAAAATTCCATTCAACTTATCTAATGGGGGAGCCACTTTCCAACGTGCAATGGATGTCGCTTTAGGGATTTAATTAATTTGATCATCCTTAATTATCTAGATGACCTGGTGGTGTTTTTAAAATCTAAAGATGATCATTTTGATCATATAGAGAAGGTCTTCCAAAGGTGCCAAGATTTTGAGATCTCTCTAAATCCCAAAAAATGTGGTTTTGAAGTTCCACAAGGCAGGTTACTTAGCTATGTGGTCTCCAAGGAGGGAATTTACATAGAGCCCGAAAGGGAGAAATCTATTGAGTTACCCCTACCAGTAAACAAGAAGGGAGTCCAATCCTTCTTAGGTAAGATTAGTTTCATTAGTAGATTCATCTCTGACTTTTTTTAGTTGGTGAGGCCTATTACTCTTATGTTAAAGAAAGATCAAGCGTTTAAATGGACTTTGTGTTAAACAAGCATAGGACAACTAAGAAGGGGGGGTGAATCAGTTGTCACAAAATTTAAACTTAAAACTTCAATGCTTATCAATTCCACAATCACACTATTATGTTATTAAGTAAGAGCATGAAACACAAATAACATAAAGTAAATCAACACAATGAACACTAGATTTTTACATGGAAAACCCAATGAGGGAAAAACCACGGTGAGGGTTAACTCACAATATAAAGATTATAAAAGAGAGGCTCAGTGCCTAATAGAGGACTCATTGTCCAAGTACAAAGGCTCATTGCCTATAGAAAGGACTCACTATCCACAAAAAGGACTCACTTTCCAACAGGGAGGCACATTACCTTTAGAAAGGACTCGTTGTCCATAGAAAGGACTCACTATCCAATAAGGAGGCTCACTACCTATAGATACAAAAGAGAACAAAAAGATCCACCAAAATAATTAACACATTCATAGCTTGAATAAGGATTGCAAAAACCTTTAGCTCACTGCCTTTAGGAATCCAACACAATGAAGTACTATTGTCTCAACTTACTCGCACACACACTTCTGCTCTTATGATTTATGGCTCACTTTCATCACTTTGCATCACACTATCATACAATTATTCACAATTCGACTTGTTTTTATACCATCTTTAACCTTAGAAACTCTCTCCAAGGTCGACCACAAATACCTCAATTCATAAATTCAAATTAGGTCAGCAACTCAAAATTCCTATGGTGGAAAGGAATAAGAGTGGACCAATTAAAACATTTAACCAAGACCAAAAATAATGTCTTTGATCAACCACATGCTTCCTCAGTTTAATTTCATTCTTCGAATGAAGTGTAAACACCAGGTCGGCCAAACCTAGTGGAAACATAAATAAACATTGATGTACATGCTTTCCAACATGAAGATGACACATGAAATCCACAACATGCTTTATTATGCATGAGAATACATCTCATATTTCTTTAGATACATCTGCCACAAATGAAATATGCTTCAAACACTGAACACCTTTCACCATTTCATCTGGACTATGCAAACACACACAACAATATAGAAACATGACCTTTTAATCACCAAAATTCAACCCTATTTTCCAAAACCCAAAGAACACCAACTCAAGGCATATCCCAAATCCATAGGATCTTAAACGAAATAGCGAAGGACTGTGGAGCAGAAAAATTTCTCTTATTCCACATAAAATCAACTTTTCTAGAACAATTCACACACTGGTGAACATAACTTTCACATACCATCACACCAGAAGCTAAAACTTAGGATCTATCACCACAAGATCACCATTATCAAAAATTTAGATCTGTACAAGTATAGGATCAACATAGGAGAAACACATAGCACATACCGAAGCACATTCTAAACACATTCATCACTCTGACTTCTCTTCTTTATTAAATTTCTCAAAATCGGAAACTCATCAACATAGCACATCTGCAACAACATAAAAATAGCTCCATTTACTCACAACATCTTAGCAAAATTTTATCTATACATGTACAATCTACAACATACTGAACTGTGTTGACATGAATGACAACATTAATGACAACACCACTAGACTAGCTCATACTTGCAACAATCTCCCCCTTTGTCATTAATGGCAACACATGATGTGAAAAACCATCAAAGGAAACATCCTTCACAATATCCTAGGAGAACATCTTCTCTTCCTTTGCAACTATTTTTCACATGATTTTCTCTCCCCCTTTGACATCAATGGAAAAGACCAACAACTATGATCACTCCCCCTTAGGAGAACACTCAACTAAAACAATGAAAACCTTTTCTACTCCCCCTACAGAGTAGACTAATTTATCAATCCAGATAAATAAAGAATTTTTGAAATCACTAGACTGATGCACCTTCATGTGCACTTAGTTCAGAGGGCCAATGACCACCAACATCTCCCTAAGATGCTCAAAAGTATCCTTCAGAAGAGCCTTAGTAAATATGTCTGCAATTTGTTCCTTTGTGTTCACATACTCCAATCTGACTTAATTCTCCAACACTTTTCATCTAAGGAAATGATATTTGATAGATATGTTTTTTGTTCTTGAGTGCATCACTGGGTTCTTTGAAATGTTTATTGCACTTGTGTTGTCATAGAAAATAGAAATAGGCTCATCACATATCACTCCAATGTCTTTCATAGTTTGCTTCATCCACAAAACCTGTGTGTAGTAGGATGCTGCACAATATATTTTTCCTCTGCATTGAATAAAGAAATCGAGTCTTTCTTTTTACTCAACCATGAAACCAGTCTTCCACCAAGAAAGAAAGCATCACCACTGGTACTCCTCCAATCATCTACACATCTGGACCAATCAACATCGGTATAGGCACTTAGGGTGAAATCATCACTCTTTGTATACCATAATCCATCCGGTGTACCTTTAAGATATCTAAATATCCTCTTCACAGCTATAACATGTGCATCTTTAGGATCTGCTTGGAATATAGGAACCAAACATACTGCATCCATAATATCTGGTCTAGTAGCAATAAGATACAATAGTCTGCCAATCATATATTTGCATTTTCTCTTATTAGTCTTAGCAGATTCATCATTTTTTATTAGTTTACATTAGGTTATCAGAGGAGTACAAACTAGTTTGGAATCATCCATCCCAAACTTCTTCAACAACTCTTTTACATACTTAGATTGTGAAATGAATATCACTTTATCAGTTTGATTCACTTGTAGACCAAGGAAGAAATTCAATTCACCAATCATATACATCTCAAATTCTTTCTCCATCTCTACAACAAAATTTACACATTCCTTCATTTCCACCAAAAATGATGTCATCAACATATACAACTACTATCAACATTTTGTTACCTTGCACTTTGAAGTAAAGATTGTTGTCAACAAAACCTTTATTGAACCTTTCTTTGTTAGGTATCTATCCAATCTTGCATACCAAGCTCTGGGAGCTTACTTTAGTCCATACAATTCCTTCTTTAACTTGCAAACCATGTCCGGTTTGTCAGACAGTTGAAACCCTTCAGGTTGTTCCATATACACGTCTTCCTCTAGTTCACCATTTAGAAATGTTGACTTAATATCCATTTGATACACTTTGAAGTCCTTGTGGGTAGAAAATGCCAAAAAGATTCTAATAGCTTCCATTCTAGCTATAGGGGCAAATGTCTCTTCAAATTCTATACCTTCAACTTGTGAATATCCTTTGCATAAAAGTCTTTCCTTATTCCTTACAACTTCTCCACTTTCATTTAGCTTACTCTAGAACACCCATTTTGAACCAATCACATTTTTATTCATGGGCCTAGGGAATAGTTCCTATGTCTGATTATTTTCTATCTATTGCAACTCTTCTTTCATAACCTTCATGCAACTATCATCTTCACCTGCTTCATTCACAGACTTAGGTTCAACTTTAGAGAGAAAACACAGATTTACCTCAGCTGCAACTTTTCTTCTTGTCTTCACACCTTCACTTTTTCCTCCTATTATTTGTTCTTCCAAATGATTATTCTATACATACTTAGGAGTATTAACAGCATGTTCCGATTCATTCTCTTCTTCTTCTTCTTCTTCCATTTTTTCTTCTTTCTCTTCTTCTTCATCCTTCTTATTCTCCTTAGGTACATGTCCATAGATAGGATCATCAAGTTTAAATTCACTTATCTAAATAGGTATGTGTATGTCTTCATCAACTTTCACATTAGCACTTTCCACAATCTTTCTCAATCTTTTATTAAAGCATCTGTATGCTTTGCTAGTAGTATAGTATCCAAGAAAGATTCCTTCATCACATCTAGCATCAAACTTTCCAATATTTTCATCATCTCTTTTAATATAACATCTACTTCCAAATACCCTGAAATACTTCACAATAGGAGTCTTACCAGTCCATGACTCAAAGGGAGTCTTTGTGTTGTATCTGATATGAACTCTATTAAGAACATAAACAATAGTGTGTATCACCTCTCTCTAGTACACATCCAGTACATTTGATTATTTCATCATGGTTCTAGCAACTTCTTGTAGAGTCCTATTTTTCCTTTCAACTACTGCATTCTACTGAGGGGTTCTTAGAGCATAAAACTATCTTTCTATGCCATCTTGTTCACAAAATGCATTAAATTCACCAGAAGTGAATTCTCCACCTCTATCAGATCTCAAACACTTGATTTTCAAATTTACTTCATTTTCCACTCTTGCTTTGAATACCTTAAACCTATCCAAATCCTGAGTCTTTTCTTTAAGAAAAGCAACCCATGTCATTTGAGTATAATCATCAATAAGTAGCATGGAATATCTGTCACCATTCAGGATTCCAATTCTATTCAGACCATAGAGATCATTATGAGTTAACTCCAACATTTCGGTAGTAGAGTGCTCCTTTTCCTTAAAGCTGCATCTTGTCTATTTCCCCAATTGACAACTTCTACAAATAGCATTACCAAGTCTTGTGATTCTGGGTAGCCCTCGAACAATCTCTTTTGCACTGATTTTGACCAAGTTATCAAAATTTACATGTCCCATTCTCTAGTGTCATAACCAACTTTCACCGATTTGAGATACAAGGCATTGACCATCAACTCCCTTAAGTTGATAGATGTTTCCATGAGTTCTTCTTCCAGCAGCAACCATATCTCCATTTCTGGATCCTTTTCTAATTTCATAGGTATTATTCTGAAACACAAGTTTAAAACCATTGCTACACATCTAACCAACACTTAGAAGGTTATGCCTCAAACCCTTCACATAATATACATCATCAGTACTATGCACTCCATCAAAACTAATTGAACCTTTCCCACAAATCTTAGCTCCTAAATCATCACCGAACATAACTAAACCACCATCATATTTCACAAGATTAGTGAACTTACTCTTATCTCCGATCATGTGATTAGAACATCAACTATCAATTACCTGGTAGTCTTCACCATGTCTTGCATGAAAAGAGGTAACCAAAGTACCTTCCATCCTATTCCTCTTATTCTCTAGAGCCTTCTTTCTTACACATTTTCCAGGGTTAGTGGATATAGATTTACTTTCCAAAGCTAAGAATAAGCATTCACTATCATCAACCTCATTCTTAGATTCATCATTAGAAATTCCCACTTCTTCTTTAACATAGTACAATTTCTTATATCTCTTATCCTTTTTATCCTTATCCTTATAATCCCTATTCTTCTTATGCACAACTCTATTCAGACATCTTGAAGCATAATGACTAATATTACCACAACTGAAACATTTAAAGGATAACATACCTCTATACTTTTTGGTGCCTTTCTTCAACTTCTTGGTGAATTTTGCTTCCAACTCATCATCATCATCACTATCCGGTTCACCTTCAATAGTCATTGCCTTAAATTCCATTTCTATCTTCTCTTCTTTTCAGAACTTTCTCATCTCAAATGCTTGCAAGGTGTCGAACAACTGTTCTAGAGTATACTTCTTAGGATAATACACTTCTTCAATAACTAAGAACTTATCACTATAGAAATCTAGTAGGGTGATCAAGATCTTTTCAATTATATTTTCATCTGATAGTTTTCCTCCTTGATTTATAACTTCATTTGTAGTCAGTTCAACCCTTTGAAAGAAACTTGTAAATTCCTCACCTTCCATTTTTAGATTTACAAATCTATGTTTTTCTGCCAGCTTCTTTGTCAATTTCATTCTTTCATTTCTTTCATACATGTCTTCCAACTGCTTCCAGACCTCATATGCAGTATCCAAGGAAAGAACCTTAGCTCTCTTATTTTTAGATAAGCCATTGCAAATAGCACACTTTTCCTTCTCATTTTCTTCATAAGTAGAAATATCATCTGTTGTAGTAAGACCACCAGATGGGTATCTATACTCTACCTCAATAGATTTCTAGGTCTTGAAACCAAGAGAGATAATATATCCTTTCGTCTGTCCCTTCCAATCATTGTAGTCAGTTCCATCAAACATATGGATCACCAACTTATGCACCATCGGATCTTCCTTAAGTGGTTAAGCTCTACACCAAGGAACTAAAGCTCTTATACCAATTGTTAAATAGGCGCAAGACAACTGAGAGGGGGGTTGAATCATTTTTCACAAAATTCATACTTAAAACTTCAATACTTATCAATTCTAGAACCACACTATTTTGTTATCAATTAAGAGCATGAAACACAAATAACATAAAGTAAATCAACCCAATGAGCGAAAAACCATGGTGAGGGTTAACTCACAATATAAATATTATTAAACAAAGGCTCATTTCCCAAAAGAGGACTCACTATCCAAGTACAAAGGCTCGCTTTCTATAGAAAGGACTCACTGTCCACATAAAGGAGTCACTATCCAACAGGGAGGCTCACTGCCTATAGAAAGGACTCACTATCGATAGAAAGGACTCATTGTCCAATAGGGAGGATCACTACCTACAGATACAAAATAGAACAAAAAGATCCACCAAAACAATTAACACATTCACAACTTGAATAATGATTGCAAAAACCTTTAGCTCATTGCCTTTAGGAATTCAACACAATGAAGTACTATTGTCTCAACTTACTCGCACACACACTTCTTCTCTTCTAATTTATGGCTCACTTTCATCACTTTGCATTACACTATCATAAAATTATTCACAATTTTACTTGCTTTTATACCATCCTTAACCTTAGAAACTCTCTCCAAGGTCGACCACAAATACCTCAATTCATAAATTCAAATTAGGTCAGCAACTCAAAATTCCTGTAGTGGAAACGAATAAGAGTGGACCAATAAAAAAATTTAACCAAGACCAAAAATAATGTCTTGGATCAACCACACACTTCCTTAGTTTAATTTTATTCTTTGAATGAAGTGTAAACACTAGGTCAAAACCTAATGAAAACACAAATGAACATTGATGTACATGCTTCCAAATATGAAGATGACACGCGAACTCCACAACATGCTTCATTATGCATGATAATACATCTCAGATTTCTTCAGGTACATCTGCAGCAAATGCAATATGCTTCAAACATTGAACACCTTTCACCAGTTCATCCAGACTGTGCAAACACACACAACAATACAGAAACATGACTACTCGATCACCAAAATTCAACCTTCTCTTCCAAAACCAAAAGATCACCAACTCAACACATGTCCTAGATCTATAGGATCTGAAACAAAACAGTGGAGGACTAAAAAGTAGAAACATTTCTCTCATTCCACCAAAGATCAACTATGCCAAAACAATTCACACACCGGTGAACATAACTTTCACATACCATCACACCAGAAGCTAAAACTTAGGATATATCACCACAAAATCACCATTATCAAATCTTCATATCTGCACAAGCATAGGATCAACACAGGAGAAACGCGGAGCACATTCTGAACACATTCATCACTCTGAATTCTCTTCTTTATTAAATTTCTCAAAATCACTTGGAAACTCATCAACACAACACATTTGCAACATAAAGATATCTCCATGTACTCACAACATCCCAACAACATCTCAGCTATACATGTATAATCTGCAACATACTGAATTGTGTTGACATCAATGACAACATTAATGCCAACACCACCAGACTAGATCATACTTGCAAAATTTTGGAGAGAAACACTTCTTTTGATAAGATCAAGGAGGCTATTTCCTTAGCTTTGGTGTTATTCAACCTAATTTTTTCTAAAAATTTCATTATGTATGTCTAGGATAGTGAGCACAACATTGTCATGGTGCTGACATAGAAAGATGGTGAAGAAAGCGTAGAGAATCCTATCACCTTCCACTCAAGAACCTTAAAAGGATACAAGACCAAGTATAATTTTTTCAAGTAAAAGGGATTTTAAATTATAAAAGGTCTCAAGAAGTTTAGACAATTGTTGTCAATAAGTATGATCATGGTTTATGTGGCTCACCCTAGTGTAAGAGAATATATTATGGAGGGGGAGATTACAGACAAAAGGGAAAATTGGATCACAAAGATCCTTGGGTATGATATCAAGGTATAATGCACAAAGGTGATCAGGGGAAGAGGACTATGTGAATACTTGGTCAATGAACTTGAGCCCTAGGACGAGAAGAAACTTACAAATGACTTTATAGTGAATAAATTCAAGTTAGAGGAGTCCTAGGTGGTTGATAGAATAAATTTCATGCAAAATAGAAGGTATTCAACTAGTATCCTTACACACAAAAGGATATTTTATAGGTTGCAGGGCATCAAGTACACCATGGTCAAAGGAATACTTTTCAAAAGAAATTTGGATGGTGTTATCTTTTTCTGCATTGACAAAGAGCAAGCAAAGTGGATCTTAAGTGAGTTCCATAGTAGCCTCGCAGATGGTCATTTCTTAGCAAAGACTACTACCCTAAAGATAATGTGTTTGTACTACTAGCCTACTTTGTTTATGGAATGTCATAACCTGGTAAGGAAATTACAACAATGTCAATTCTTTGTCGGTAAGCAAAATAATTTTCCATGACTTTAAGTTTGATTTGGTCGATGAGCCATTTTCACAATGGGGCCTTGATTTCATTTGGATGATCAACCCTATTTCTATTTTACGACATAAATTGAATTTAAGTACTATAAATTATTTCACTAGATGGATAGAGGCAGCACCCCTGAAGAATGCCATTGAAAGAAAAATCATGAATTTCCTTGAAAAATTGGTGGCAAGGTTTGGCTCCCCCAAAACCTTAATATCTAATAATGTGTGGGCCTTTGTAGGGGATAGGATGTAAAAATTCACGTTAAAGTTTGGATTCTTCCTCAATACTTCATCAAATTACTACCCATAGGAAAATGGATGCACAGAGTCCACAAATAAAAACCTAATCTAGTTAATCAAGTGGATAGGTTATGATCACCAAAAATATTAGCACAAGCATTTGTGGGAAGCCTTACAAGCTGAATGGATCACTCCAAAAATAGGTTCTAAAGGCCTCACCATATGAGCTAGTATACATTAAAGAGTTAGTGTTGCTTATCTCTATGAAAATCCTAGTGTTGCAACTACTAAGGTCCCTAGAGGTCAAAGAAAATGGCAGCATGGAGGTAAGACTAGCATAATTTCTCAATGTACAAGAAGCTCAGGAAAAGGAATATGATGTTATAACCAACTTCTAGTAGGTGGTGAAGAGGTGGCTCAATAAGAAGGTATCTAACACTAGTTTCAAGGAAGGTGATTTAGTTTTGAAGTATGATGAGCGAGCCACCAAACCAAGTCAACATGCCAAGTTTGATACATTGTGGAAAGGCCTTTTTCGTATTATAAATTGTAAGGAGACCAACATATTAGACTTGGAATATATGGAGGGTAATGCTCTTTGGATTTTGGTCAATGGTATCCATTTAAATATTTTTAACTAATTCTTCATCTTTTATAATACTTGCTTTCTTGTAAATTTTGTAAATTCCATAAATTTTGTACCATTATGTATAAATTATAAAGTGAACTTTTTTTTCATGAACTACACACTGAGTGTAAAAAGGAGAAACTGTATTCATTCGTTTATGAAAATAACTTACAATATAGTATGAGGCACTTAGGCCTATGATTTCAAACAAAAGAGAAAGCTTTGGAAAGCTCCATTGGTAGAGAACGAGATAATGAAAAGATAATGTCTTTGGATAGTCCAGTACACTTTGAAGGTTCCAGAGAATGAAGATAGCAATTCTAAAGAGTGATAGAAAGAAATTTGAGGAAGATGTTGACCCAAGAAAAAAAAGTTTTGAAAACTCAAGTTACTACTAAGCCAAACAAAAACTAGCAATCATAGAAACTCAAAAGATTACACCAGTTAAAACTCTTGCTAAAAGGGGGGAGAGAGCAGCTCTGGAGAATTTGATATTGAATTACGCTCTGCTAGCATTCCCACCTACCATAGGCTAAGGAGGGTACACCAAATCTAAAAAATATATGTACCATTCAATGCTATAAATGGGCTCTATGTTCATCACCTTTAGAAGGAAGAAGTAGGCAGAGGCTGGCCTTTCATGGTGTCACTCCATCGCAATTATTCAAAAGTTGGAAAAAAATGGGAGCCATGACACAACCTCATCATTATATACAAACAACCTCAGGTCCATCACCATGGGAATCCCCACCCTCATGACCACTACATTAACAACCTCCTAATATCCCCTAAGATAGTCATTACTAAAAAGAGCTCTAGTGAGCTCTATAATCTGGGGCTTCAACTCGTTCAGGTAGAGAAGAGATGCTACAAACATAAACACAATATTAGTATTCACCCTAGACTAATTAGCATCAGAAACAAAGTATTCCCCTAGGACCCCTTTCACAACATTGATGATCATGCTATTCTTTGTCTTGATAAATCATTTTAATCTATCATTTGATACATCTCCTACAAATTCCAGTTGAAGCTTATTGCTAATCAATCTAATGGGAGTGTCCATATCACATACTTACAAAACATACAAATTGGCCTACAAATTTAGAATGGTTTACGCATTAAGTGTGAGATCAAATTATAAAAAATTAGGCTAAGGCCACACAAGTAAAATTAAATACTTTCCTATATAGCGATATAAAAAATTTATTAAGTGGATAGTCTAGTGTGTGAAGGTTATATGAGGTAGAGATTCAAAGGCTTTGAGGAATTAATCCAAGTGGTGGCATGTGCATAATCTATTCGGCTTTCTACCAAGTTTCCTACCAACTTTGTGCATCTTTCTTGGCACCATCATGAGAAGTGACCTTTATTTTAGCCACCCCCAGCCCTCTTTTAATGAAAAACATCTCTTCAAAGTTGTATTTCCTAATCTTGATGCTACATTTCCTAAAATTTTGACATAATGGGTTGTACCTTCTCTCCTTTCCATCAAGAGGTTGGAATTTCCCAAAAGGTAGGAAGTTAATTCACATGAGTGTTCTTGTTGGTAGCATTTCAAATGCTATTCATGATGTTCATTCACATTCATCTTAAGTGAGAATTGAATTTGAGTAGAGCAAAGAGTGAGTAAGAAGCAAGTTATAAAAAATTTCTAAGTGCAAATTGTGAGTAAAGTTTGAGGTTAGAAGCACAAAAGTAGTGAATTTGAGTAGGTTATTAGAAACACCCAAGTAAAATATAAAGAAATGGCAATAGAAAGAGCATCTTCTAGTATTGATACTAAATCAACATCAACCTCATCTTGTTATGTTGATGTCTTTGGAAAAACATCTTACTCTGCGGACCCCATGCCATAGAAGGAAATGTTCATAAACATCAGGTTCCTAACACAGACCTAGCACATCGACCTAGAAAAGGTCAAGGATTTTATTGATGACATCCATGACCCTTGACTGCATGCCAACCCAAAAATCCTCTACAAAGGTGCCTTCACAAGAATGCATAAAATGATAGAAGAGGGAGAACTTGAATCTCTATGAGTTTGGCTCTAGAATTGTGGCCTCCCATAATACATGGTACCACTAGTGCATCCATGCCCTGATTTGGTGGATGCTTGTGTGTCAAAATTTGATGCAAAAACTGGGGTTATTAAGGGAAATTGGATAAAGTTCATTATCAAAGTGGATGCCATTAGGGATATGTTGTGTATCCCATTTGACCCAATGACATACAACTTTTCAAGGGGAAAAATGGAGAGATCTTTGGAATCAAGGAGGGACCAACTTAGATTTTATAATCAAAGGGTGACAAGTAGAGGATATAGCCACTTGAGTTCCCCTTGACTCTCAAATATTTTAATTCATACCTACAAGATGTCTTCTCAATGCTCACCTTCATCAGTGGCATGGGTCGGGATGATAGCATGGAGGAGTTTCAAATGGGCTTAGGTTTCAAGCTCAAGAAGTTGAAGGAGGCTTTTCAACATTATTTCATAGAACTCATTGTGAGAAAAATGCTCAATCAGCTGAAGGAATATGATAGTGCTTATAAATTAAGGTATTCTTCTTTCCTTGCACACTTGGTTTTATAATCAAAATTCTCAATATTTCTAGATATAAATGGCATTGGACATTATTCATGTGTCAAGTTTGAGGAACTGAGTCACTATGTGGACTCATGTGCTTTCCACCACACAAGATTATTATGCTTTTTCCAACTTTTTCTTGATCCCGGCTCTGCAAGATTTACACTAGTTGGACAAACCTGCTAGGTTTACAAGCAATCATGTTACATGGATGATGGAGAGAAAACCTCCATGTGATTATTTCTATGTGGTATATTTTAATTTTATATCGATACATGGATTCATAGAAGAGCCTTTTAGGCTACCCACTTCTGTAACAAGTTGAACTCTTGCCATTGAGATGTTCTTGAAATTGATAATTATTGACCATGAATTTGGGGCAAAGAAGAAAAAGGTTACAATTTACAAACTCCCAATCATGAAGGGTATGGTAACACTTTAGAAAAGGGATATAGACGTGTTTTTTTCCACCAAAATGACCAAACTTGGCCTTAGCATTTTTGTCATGATGGACTGCACCTAGATGCTAAGCTTGGAGGCTCAGCCATCCCGTGAAACATGGAAACATCTTTGAGTCGGTGGATTGCTCATAATGAAGATGAATTCATATATTATGAGTTGGTTCCCCTTTAGATCTCCTAGAAACAAATAATTTTGTGTGGGAAAAGGGAAGAAGGATAGCTTATGAAAGGAAAAGCTAATTCTAGGAGGTGATGCACCAAAATGTAATTAACCTATAGTAGCTTGATTCATAACTACTTCTCAAAGGATTTGTTTACACAACTCAGTTTGGGCAATCCAATCACATAAATATTTCATAAAAAAGGCTTTGAAGAACCTATCTTTTCTAAAGGAAAACATGATTTTCACAACTTGGAAGATAAGACAAATCACTAGCACAACCTATGACCTATGATGAATAACTACTTTTGTATACATGTAATCATAAATAAGATATAAATTTAAAGGTTTTACTACTAAAACACATCAAATCTTCATCAAAATCATCCACAAGTGACACAACACCTAAAAATAAGAAGGTAAACACTTGATTCTATTGAATAATGAAAGGAATCTCTGCAAACATTGATTAAAAGTGAGCTAAAATAACTATTGTTGTATATAAAATTCGAAAATATCTAAGTTACAAATCTCTAAGTCTCTCTACAACATGCAAGAGAAAACAAAAAGTAAGAACTAAGAAAAGCATAATATTTCCCTCCTATAATACAAAATGAGTCCCCAAGGCCAAGAAGAGTTAACTACAGTCAACTTCACTCTGAAAAATATCTCTCACAAGAAAAATAGAAAGGCCTCAAAAGGAGGACTCATAATTGCTCCAAATTGAGCTAATTCAGCTCTAAAATCCCCCTCTCAAACTTTTTGATCAAAGAGAACTCCAAAAATTCCCCAGTTTGACTTGAAGTCAAAGATAAACACCTCAGTTCCATTCCTCATGTTTTTGCATGATTTTGGGAAAAGAATAAACTATTTAAACAAATATTAAAGACAATCAGTTATGATTTACTTTAATAAATGTTATGTGGTTGTTTATCCACGTATTACATGATAAATATTAAGGTAATTTGTAAAATATCACCATTAACATTTGTTTATATATTTATTTTTTCTTTAACTTCATTGAAAAATAGAAGGGGTAAAAATAAATCTATTTATTTTCTAACTTTTGTGGACTTCACATTTTTTACTAGAAAGCTTTGACCATGGCCTACGTATTAATCTTCATGAATTTTATAAAATAAAGGTGAAAAATAAAAATACCCTATTTTGGTAGGCCAAAATTAGGGCTTTCTTAGAGAAATCCAAAAGAGATGTTTAGCCCTAACACGGGCTCACTTTGCATTTGACTTTCATCTATAATGTTTCATGTTGCTATGTTACCAAACTTTCCTAGCTAGGGTTCAAAGCTTCTAAGACTGTCTGTGAATGGATGAATCTATTATCCCTTTTGGTAAGCTCCTTCCCTAAATAAAAATGTTGAGTTTCTTTTCATTATTTCCATATCTGTGAAAGAAACATTGTAGATGCTTTGTTTGTACAAAAAGAATGATGAAAACTATCATTTCCTATGGTGGTTTCTCTATCTTTGCTTCATTATTTCTTTCATTTTTGTCATCAAAGTGCCCAATTCTCCTTTGGTAGTTGTGATTGATGAACCTTTGCTAGGTTGTGGCTCTTCTTGAAGAAAGCCCTCATTGTATGCTACAGCCATTGTCTTTTTATCATTGTATTTTCTTTGATAACTTTGTGATATATGTAATCCTTGGTGATGATTGTCCTTTCATGGTCATAAGGTTTTCCCTTCAACGTTTCTTGAACTATATGTTTGAAAATACCCCTGACTATTTGAAAATAGACAATATCGTAGTAAATTTAGGCCAAAGCTTATTCCTGTAGGAACTTTCAATATTGTATTGGAGCTTATCAAATACCAAAGACTTGGTATAATTCTTATTGTTTATGATTTCTATCATTCAAAAATTTAAATGTTTAATAAGCATCTACTAGGGTGATAACCAATACACCTGTTGATTCATGACAACAACACATAGACCCGAAACATGGGTGAAATGCATGAGTGCACCCTATACTTCATGAAAATTGCTTATTTGAAGGAAATACCATTGTCTTATTTTATGAAAACATGTGGCTCTTTTCATTTCACTCTTGATGCACACATGGCATGATATAATGTATGACATCTATAAAATTGGATATATGATTAATGCATCTGCTTTGTTGAGAAGTCTAGAACCTTTGAACCTTCACTATCTTCTTTGGCTATTAATAATCTAGAGCGACCCTCATGTTTGACATCAAAAAAACATTTGACAAGGGTTTATTATAGGTTACCTTTTGAACAACCTACCCCATACCATTCTAAAACATAGTTTCTTACAACAAAGTTTTATTTTCCATCCAAAAAAGTGTTTTAGAAAAGTGTATCAGTTGCTTTCTTCTTTTGTTCTCACTCTGATAATATCAAAAGTAGAGGAGATCACATCCCTTTTAAGAAAATAAAAATTGAATTTATATGAAGGTGTCTTGGAAAATGTATAAGGACTGAGCACATAATCTATGCAGGAAATTTTTTCATTACTGTCTTCTACCTCTATTATTTGCACCTACCTCTATAAGCCTCCTCATAAACTA
>VDFB02104089.1:0-16448 GCA_007258455.2 Sequoia sempervirens | reverse complement strand
CTACTTCTGTTTATTATTATGCCTACGAATGTAATTAATTCGATTTAAATGTTATTTAAATACAATTAATCAATCTCATACGAGGGCTACTTTTCCTTATAATTTAACATCTCCTTATACCATTCCTCCATATTATACACCTCTTACTTTTGGGCTTATTGCATATCCTTTAACCACAAAATTTTACACCATAACATGAATTATATTATATTAATAGATATTAAAGCATTTAGTTACAAAGATTTAATGTAGCATGTATAGGTTACGTATATCAAGGAAAAGTACTAGCTAAGATATTTCCACACACCTTGTAGGAATGTGTTTTACATTGGTTTTATCTTTGGCCCTATAAATTCTATTCACTTCTTTGATAATTTAGCTATAATTTTCTTATGATAGTTATATGTCGATATCGGTTTAAAAAGAACTATTTAAATTGCATAAAATTAGTACCAATCAAGTGGCTACTACCTCTAGTGATCCAAGTACAAGGGGGTCCCTCAATGACTTCCACCTACTTACAATTTATGGTCATGGTCAATTTTCTCTATCCTACATATATGCACTTTTCAATAAGCATTTTGAGGATGAGCAAATAAGTATAACACGTTATTGTTAGCCATGCATATGAAGACCATTATGGAATCTATAAATAACTTGTGTCATCCAAATGGCTCACATTAGATTCATGCAGACATGGTTGACTCTCCTCAACATGTTAATTCACTCAAATGGTTTACCCTAAAGTAGATAACAACATGGATGACTTTATACAACATCACCATGAAAAATCTATCACTCCACAATGCATGCAAGAATTAGCACTACTTTGTATGCTACTATGTAAACCTCAACAACCCTTCATTCTCATGACAAATAACTTACGTTTGCTTCTATGAAACTTGGCATCACCATGTGCTATCACACATGATCATCCTACATCATCATGGATAATGTCACAAGTCATTGTTCTATCATACACTACTGCACATAATTTAGTAAAGCTTTACATAAACCTAGTATTATGAAAAGGTTCATTATATGTGACATGTTATTCATCTATATAATGGACCACCAACCACTAGGAATATTAACTAATATTACACCTATAATAAGGTGAACCATCAACCATCATAAATTTTGAATTTTTGTAACAACTCCTCATATATATGTTTATATGTATATGCATGTATATGTATATGTATGTATGTAAATATCTGTGTGTGTATGTTTTTGTATACATATCGATACATGTATGTATATATGTATATATCTATATGTGTGTATATATGTATATTTACATCTATATATGTATATACACACATACACATATATACATACATACATATACATATATATGTATATAGACACATACATATACATACATACATACATACATATATATATATATATATACATATACATATACATACATATACATACATATACATATATATATATATATATATGTATGTATGTATATGTATGTATATGTATATGTATATATATATGTATATATATACGTGTGTGTATGTGTTTATATATGTATATGTGTATATATATGTGTATGTGTATGTGTATATGTACATGTACATGTATATCTCTATGTGTGTGTGTAATGTTGTCATTGAACCTCGAGAAAAGGGATAATGAATAAGTGGGAGGTAGATATCACCACACCTTGAGAATCTAGTATCAAATCTATTGCAATCTAGGAAAATTATATATGATGTTCTATCCCCTTCTAATAATAAGGATTTGTATTATTGGCCTTGTTTAGTTTGTATACATATGAGTGCTTTACCCTATTCTTTCATTAAATAGAAGTATCTTTACTTGTTAACCTCTCAAAATTTTGAATATGAAATAATTGTTCAACAACTTATTTTCAAGATTATATTACATGTTATACAATTTGAAATTAGGTTTCAGTGATCTCCATCACTTAGATAATGTATAGATTTTCCTCTATGTATCCCTAGGCTCGACATGGATCATTAGTATTAAAGTTTGGGAGTCAACTACATTGCCTATTATTAATATCCATACAAAAGGAAAGAATTAGCATTAGAAAGATGACCATATCTTGATTGGTATAGTCATGGGTGAGATGAGTAAGAATGTGTAGAACCTCAAGTGAAAGAACCTGTTTTAGTATCTCTAGATGAGAACAAACATCTATTCATGGAGGCCCAACATTTCCAATGCTAGAATTAATAGTTGCAAGATGCTCCCCATTCAAAGGAGAAATTAATTTAGTCTTATTATGGAGTGACTATCAAGTATCATGGCATGAAGAACTCATTTCATCAATCCTATCCTAGAAGGTTATTCTAAAAGCTAAGAATAGATATAATCAAATCATCTAAAAGCTACAACAAGAATGCTCCATTAAAAAAAAAGAAATCACATGAAAAGTAATTAAAGAAGAATTAAACTTATACAAATGATGACATTATTAATATATAAATAAGATTAAACAATTTCTCTAAAATAAACACAAAACAAAATTAAATTTGACATTTATTACGTGGATAGACGTAACTCTGCAATGACAACATGACATATAGGTGGTCAGTAAATCCATGAAAGAAAAACAAAAAACTATTTTTTATTTTCATTTGCAATGATTTTTTATTAACTTCTTCAATTATCTAAAAAGTGCACATGATTTTTTATTGATTTTTCCAATTATTTAAAAAGTGGTCAGTATCACAAAATTCTATTTTCATTGTTTTTTCCAATGATTTTTTCCATCTAACCGCAAGACCCATGCATCGTACCTGTTCTGAAGAAAAACTCCATGCTTTTTTGAATCAAATCTTTGGGAGACCAGTTATTTGAATTCGAGTTCACTTGCCTCGCTTGTTCTCTTCAAGGAAGAATTTATTCAACATTTAGAATGCCATGATGGAGCAGAGTAAAATCTAGTGCGGAAAGTAGCAGAATTTATTCAACATTTAGCCCTGGTTTTTCAAGAATTTAGAATTTCGTGAAAGGAGGAAGAGTAAATTGTAGAGTTCTATAGAACAAGTTTGTCTACTACATATAATTGCATTTCAGGTATTATTTTCTTGAAGATTTAAGGCATTTTGTTCAAATCAGATCTGTGCTAAATTATTATGTACATGTAATGTATCACTAAAGCAGCAAAGGGATATGTTATATTTTGATAACAATCAATTTTATTGTACTTTTCAAAAATTCTTGGGAAATTTTTATTCTAACCCTATACTATGCTTTTTCATTATGTTTCAGACAGAGTTTGTTCAACATTTAACAGTACTTTTTAAAGAACTTAGAATGTCGCGAGTTCATGATGAAGCAGCAGAGTAAAATTTAGTTTAAAATCTGCTCTGAACGCAACAGAATTTATTCAACATTTAGCCCTGGTTTTCAAGAATTTAGAGTTCTGCAGAATACATTCATCTACTACACATAACTGCATTTGAGGTATTATTTTCTTGGAGATTCAAGCCATTTTGATCGAAGTAGTCGGTATATGAATTGTTTGTTGGATGACAAAGGCATTTGTGATATTTGAAATTTTGATATCAATTTTCTTGTAAATTTAAAAATTCTCAAAAGAAATTCTTATTCTAACCCTGTCCTCAGTTTTCTTGACATTCCAAATCTTCTCTAAAGGAAAACTGCTTTGAACTTTGAATAATAACGTCCTTATTTCTTCAAATCAAATATCATCTGCGAGGTTGGTTGTTCAAACCTAGGCTCCCATTTCTGGGCAGAATTTATTTAACATTTAGCCCAAATTTTGCAAGAATTTAGAATGGAATGACCAAGGAGCAGAGTATAATTTTGATTTTAAAATCTAGCCTGGAACGGACCATAATTTATTAAACTTTTAGCCATAGTTTTTCATGACAAAGGAGCAGAATAGAATTTAAAGTTCTACAGAATAAGTTAGTTTGATACATATAATTGCATTTCAAGTACTATTTTCTTAGAGATTCTAGCCACTTAGTTCAAATTATATTTGTGCTTAAGCATTCTGTATATGTAATATGTTTATTCGGTGGCAAAGGTATTTGTTATATTTGAAACTTTGAATGAATTTTACTGAAATTTTCAAATATTCTAACAAGAAATTCTTATTCTAGCCCTATACCCTATTTTTTTCCTCGACATTTCAATTCCTCTTTATAGGTAGCTGATTCTGAAGAATAACAACCTCGTTTCTTCAAATTTAATACATTCTCAAATTTGTTTGTTCAAACCCAGACTCCCGTCTGTCCTGCTTGCCCTTTTCCAAGAATTTAGAATGCTATGGGTCCTTGATGAAATAACAGGCAAATTTTAGAGTTCAAAATCTAGTCTGGAACATAGTAGGATTTATTCTAACATTTCCCCCTACTTTTCCAAGAATTGAGAATGCCATGAGTCCATGAATTTATTCAACATTTAGTCTTGGATTTTCAAGAATATAGAATTCCCTGACAGAGGAGCAGAGTACAATTTAGAGTTATGCAGAATATGTTCATCAGCTACATAAAATTGCATTTTAAGTATTATTTAATTTTATATAGAATTCCATTGATAGAGGAGCAGAGTACAATTTAGTTAGGCAGAATATGTTCATCAACTACATATATTGAATTTTAAGTACTATTTTCCTGGAGATTCCAGGCATTTTGTTCAAAACAGAATTATACTTAAGTAGTCTAAGTAGTCTGACTGTGTATTTGTAATGCATTTGTTGGGTGCAAAGTTATTTGTTCTATTTGAAATTTTGGTATCAATTTTATTATAATTTTCAAAAATTCTTGGAGGAAGAGTTAATAACTTAATTTTAAACATATGTACTTTATTTTTCCTTGACATTTCAAATTCTTTTCTTATTTTCTTGGAGATTCCAAGCATTTTGTTCAAACCAGATATGTGCTTAACTGTATATGTAATGTGTCTATTGGGTGGCCAAGGCGTTTGTTATATTCGAAATTTTGATATGAATTTTATTGTAATTTTCAAAATTTCTCACAGGAAATTCTTATTCTAAACCTATACTCTGCTTTTCCTTAATGTTTTGAATCCTCTTTAAAGGCAAACTAGTTCTGAAGAATATCGTCCCTGATCCTTCAAATCAAATATCTTTTGGAAGGTAGGGACAACCCGAGTTCTCAATTGTCTTGCTTGTTCTCTTGCAAGCAGAATTTATTCAACGTTTAACCCTACTTTTTCAAGAATTTAGAATGTCAGGGTGAAAGAGTAGAGTAAAATTTAGGGGTCAAAATGATTCTAGAACACAAGAGAGTTTACTCACATTTAACCCTGGCTTTTCAAATATATAGAATGTGATGACAAAAGAGCAGAGTTGAATTTAGAGTTCTGTAGAATATGTTCTATCCGCTACATATCTTTTAGCAGGCTGAGAAAGAGATTGTATTGCAGAAGACAACTGCTTCAAGCAAGGCGCGGTTCTTTTGAAAGAAAAAATAAATTAAAAATGGAAGAAAAGTTCTCTAGGACTAATTCTATTTCTCCTTCACCACCACCCTCATCAACAAATCCTCCACCATCATTTCAAAATTTTCCTTCTCTCACATCACCATCATCATCAAACTCTCCTCCATCATCACCACCATCATCTCATTATTCTCCCCTTACATCATCTTCATGTGATCAATCCCCACAAATAACTTCAGAGGTGAAAAGTGATCCCTCTCCATCTGCCTCCATGACCGGCACTCATTCACAACTTGATACGCAAAAAGTTGTAGAGATGTGGGAAAGCTTTACACAGGAGGGTATAGAACGTATGTATTATTCTCCCCCTACATCACCTTCATGTGATCAATCCCCACAAATAACTTCAGAGGTGGAAAGTGATCCCTCTCCATCTGCCTCCATGACCGGCACTCATTCACAACTTGAAACGCAAAAAGTTGTAGAGATGTGGGAAAGCTTTATACAAAAGGGTATAGAACATGATTTCACACAGGATTTAGCTCATTTTGATGTACCTCACAGCCAGATTTTTGATGCCAACAGCAGGCATTTTTATGAGAGATGTTTGGAGTTGCTAGAACAGATTCCCCTACCTCCAACACCTATTCCACTTTCACTCATGGAGCAGATCCAAAGCCTTCCCAGAGCCTTGGAAACTGCTAGAGAATTCCGGTCGTTGATTATGGAAAATGTTCGAAGGTCACTGCCAATAGATGCAGCTACTCCCTCTCAAATGTCAACAGGCGTAGAAGAACTTTATAACTTATATTCAAAGGAGAACAACACTATTGAGAATCTATTAGATCCCAACAGACTGGACATCTTCCGTCGGATGGTGGCGGACTTTTCAGAGTACCTGGCAAAGGCTAAAAGTGACTTAGCCACCTCTTCGTCAGCCCCTAATTAAGCCATATCCTTGCTACTCCAAACAATAGGAGAAATAACGAGACCACTAAAATGATACAGCAAAATATCGTATAGATGTAATTGAGGGAAAACAGGTAGTATTGAAAATTTTCATTATTATTATTGTATTGAAAGGAGAGACTTTTTAGCTACTAAATTGGTTTGGAACATCTATTGAAATGGATCGTTGCGTATCTGAATAATTATTTACTTTTATTTACAAATAATTATGTTTTTAATATGGTTCATAAAAAATCACTACATAAATAAGTTTAGGTATTCAGAAGTATAGAATTATTTTAGATTAATTAGTTAGAATAGATTATTAAAATAAATATGCAGAAATTAAATAAGAAAATTAGGTGTGTTTAGTTTTAGAAATGTTGATATAAGTATGTTGATGATGTCATGTTGAATTTATTCATCACTATTTACAAATTAATGTCCTCAATCTAATGAGTGTCATATAAGTATGTTGATGATGCCATGTTGAATTTATTCATCACTATTTACAAATTAATGTCCTCAATCTAATGAGTGTGATAGACATCGAACAATCTTATAAATCCTAATAGTTTAATCACAGGCTCCTTGAGTTTGATTCTTATCGCTATAAATTTGATTTGATGTGTAGAATTGAACTATGGTGTATATAAATGATTTAACAAAATGTGTTTTAGTAAATCTACTTGCCTTTGCCTTCCTAAAAATTGAATCTATCAAGGTGGTGTCTAGGGACACTATTTAGGAATTTGTTGACTTGATAGGAAATTGGGCTCTCCTAGTTCAAACCCCTTTTGTAGGTTGAATTAATATAAATGAGAAATATTGAAGATATAACAAAAAAAATCATAAATTTTCTTATGTTGCCTCATATTAGCTAGTAGAAGGGACTAAGAAATCCATTATTTTTATTTAAAATTTTAAAATTTGAATTTTTTTCTTTTCCTACCTTAGGATTGAACTAGATCAATTTTAAGCCCACTCAAAAATGAACCTTGGGGAAAAAATAACAAGTTTGAGGTAGAGAATTAATGTACGGAAATAGGTGTAAATGATGTTGCACTAGGGGAGAGGGGCCAATAGTCGTGGGGGCTAACTTTGTCAACATGTAGCCATTGACTGAAATATTGTAGAACCTTTGTTTTCTTTTTTAAAATGTGGATTGGCCTCTTATCTATCTATAACTAAGGTTTGGAGGTGTGACTCATCATGCAACTCGCCGCATTAGCACATCTATTGAGAAGTGTCTAAAATTTGACTTTTTAAAGATTTGGCCAAAACTTAATCATGGGAACCCTAGTAGTTGAACAAAAACATACTATTTTTTGCTTGTAAAATATCATATTTTTATTTAAAATAAAATTAATATGCAACCTAAATAGACCAAATACCTATTGGTAACCTTAAATCTTTGATATCTCTAGCTTTTATATTCAACACATATGAAGCAATAGTTGAACACAAAAAAATTATTTTTTGTTATAAAAACAACACATAATTATTTAAAATACAACTTATATTAAACAAAACTGGACCAATAGTTGAACACTAATTTTTTTTTTAAATCCTTCACATTTAATGGAAAAATACATGGTATTTATTGTGCTCACCTTTTATATTTGTGATAGGACAAAATTTTAATATAAAATACTCCAATGCTTGTACATTGCTACCCCAATAGTTGTACATATAAGAACAATATTTTATCACTATGATAACAATACTTGTTTAAATGAGTGTCTTATTTTATTAAATCAACATTTTACTCTTTAAATGACACACTTATAGTGGATAGTTGTGATATTTTATTTGAGGCAAAAAAATACTTATTTCACTTCATCATGAATGTATTTATGTTTTTTATATATAACATTCAGAGGTTCTCATGTGTTCAAGTATGGGTCCACTTTTGATCAACATTTGGTTATTTTTTAATTACATTTGGACTATTTATTTACAATATATAGTATAAATATGTGGTAAGACTAGGTATTATAATCACAATTGACTGTACGACTAGTGGACCTCACACGACTATTGACCTCTCTCCCCTAATGATTAGTAGATAGTGAATGTCTAAGAATGCGTAAATGAGGGTAAGTAAAGGTGGATAGAGATCCATCCATAAGCTAAACCAAGAAAAAGAGTCATTTTTAATATTTCATTGTATTTAAGACATTTCATTAATAGACATGCATTCCAACAATTTTTTTAGTGGTGAATCTTTGCCAATTGGTGAATAGTTCATATCGGCCAAGTCAAAATTGGCGAATATATTACAACCAACAGGGTGGCCAAATCACTCAGATTTTATGAATTATCGATCCAATGCATCTCAACTCACCATCAATTTATTTTATGAGGCATATTTAATTAATAGTCTTTTTCATAACAAACTATGTGTTTCAACCAGACCAATTAATATGTTCACTTAGAATCTTGGAAGCATGTATTATATCACCCACATATTTTCCAATACTATTAAAATGGCATTGTGTATCAGGACACATTTGACCAATATCATGAAATGTTCAGTATGTGTGAGGAACCATTTTGCCAATAAAATTTACAAATAATTGCGTATGAGGACCCATTTTTCCAATAGTGTTAAAAAAATATGTTTGAGGACACATTTCACCAATTACATTAAAAAATAATTGTGTATGAGGAACCATTTTTCCAATACTATAATAACTCCATACTAATTGTAGGACCGTAATTTCCTTGAAAATCACAATGTATGTGTTCTATCAAGGTTTGATTCACCCAACATTTAAATGTACCATTATTTAATCATGCGGGATTCATCAAATATTTACTATACCATTTAAAAATCCCACAAAATTCAACATGTAGATTATAAATCTTTTCTTAAATGAATAGAAGAACCTATATATCTTGAAGAATCACTAGGATTTTCTTGGTTAAAGATGATCTTAGCTATCTCAAGGCTCCGGAATGTCAGGCCTTGACTTGCACAAACTAGGTTTACTCAAGGTTTGTTGTACAAAATTTGTTTGTAATCACAAGGGGTGTATGGTTTTGAAGCTTAATGATAGTTGTACCAAGTAGAGTAACATAAAGATGAAACAGATTCAACATGTAATACTCCACAATTTGATGAATCTAAATTATTTGTGGGAAATATTTCATGAATCCAAACCATTTAGAAGAAATACTAAAAATTAAATTAAAGAAAAGCATGTAAAGATCCTAAAATTTAAGGTCTCCTAGTTATTATCAACGTATACACCAAGAAATGAACTAAATCAAAGAAAAAACCATTCTAAACTTCACCAGATTGCTTCACAGCTATGCATAGAATGATGCAAGAAGTTTAGAGTGTATGATGGAAAAATAGATAACAAAGAAAGCACTAGATCCAATCCACATTCAACATCAAACCTCAATTGTGTCTAAGAGCTAGAATATAATTCATGCATGAAATGAAACAAAGTCATCTTGAGTATGGAATCTTGATATGGTTGTTGCCCTCAGATTTTGATTGAATAACCTTCATATTGCCTTGATCTTGATCTTGATATGATATCCAATGTGTATCTTGATATGATAGATGAATGTATTCTTGAGGTCTTGATAGAAAATGGTAGAGATGTGATAGATAAGAGTGCTAGAATGAAAATGGCAGCATGTAGGTGAGATAATGAGATGTGTTATTTAAATGGCTTAGATGAGGGATATATTTATATGATGTGCTTGAAAAAAATCAAGGGTGGAGATTAAATTAGAAATTAATTTAACCAAGGGTGGAGGACTAATGAGAGAGAAAAGACATGGATCAAGGAGCTAAAATTAAATAAAAGTATTTAATTTTAGTAGCCAATGTTGAGGAAATAAAAAATAATATTTATTTTATTTATTTAAGAAGACAGGTAGGAAAATTAAATAAATTAAATATGAGAGAGGAGTGTTAGGTAATTAAATAATTGTGAAAATTATTTAATTATGAGAGGAAAATGGATATTGAAAGGGAAAATAATTAAATAAAAATTATTTAATTATTTAGAGGAAGATTAGCTTAATTAAATAATAAAATTATTTAATTAATAGGAAATAGAAGAAATATGCAAGTATGGATCTATATGAAAATGCATGGATAATTTTAGGTGTCTACATTTTTCCCCTCTTTGATATAATGTCATAAGCAAGTGGCATTGTATCAAAGAAAATGAAAGATGCCCCAAATGAGGAAGGAGAGCTATGGATGCCCCCTCGGGAGATGCCCAAAAAGATCAATATTGGGTCAAGCTCATGAAAGAAATGATATGAAAAAATAAAAAATATGAATGATCTCGATGGATGCAAAGAAGAAAGGAATGCAACACATTGATTAGATGTGAGAAAATCATATAAGTGGCTTATGAATTGGTTTCAATAATGAGGAAAGGATATGGAAGGATGGCTATGGAAACAAAGGGAATGGAAAGGCTATGAAGTGATCATTTGTTTCATCATAGAGTGGAATGAATCCCTCTTTGTTATTGGTTATTCTTTATGTAATCATCATCGGGTAGACTAACTCGACACACACACACAAGAAAGACACATGCCCCACTCCTCACTCTCCTTTGTACACAACAAGGTGTAGAGATCCTCAAGCCTCCTCAAAATGTGAAAAGGAAAGAAAAGATATAAAAAGGTAAGGGCACGGGTGCAAAAAGATGGGGGGCCAAAATGTGGCCAAATTTTTTAAAAAGTTATGATAGGCTATAATGCGAGCACGTTATTAAGCACTCACATTATTGCTTGGTGTGCCAAGTCTAAGGATCAGCCACACCAAGCCTATTATGCGCTCACGTTATAAAGCGAGCACGAAATAACACGCTTGCGTTATGAGCTATTAAAACAAAAAAAAAAAGGAAATTGAATTCATTTGTGTTGTGAATATTTTTTTTGCTACTTGCTGCCAAAAGCCCTTCTCTTGCATGCTCACGTGATGGGAGGAGACAATCTTACAATTTTTTCATCAATTTATTGCTATTTCATCACTAGGATGTTGCCATGTCGATGAGGAGGTTGAAGAGGTAAGGATTGTTTGTTTTTTGTTGTGAATTTGTTAGTTTTAGGTTGTTTTTTATATTCATTTGTTGAATTTGTAGGAAATGATAATGATCTTGGAAACCCTCTTCAAAAACACTAACTCATTTGACTACAAAATCTGACAAAAATTTCTGACGAAAGATGGATAATTAGATGTATTGTCAGGTACTAGTGATATTTAATGTGTAATTTTCATTTTTTTTAATTTTATCCCCGACGTTTGTCAAAATTTCAACAAACCTATTTTTTCGTCGAAATTGTGACAAAGAGTTTTCGTCAAAATTTCAATGAACATGTCAAGTTAAAATTGAGGCCAACATAAATAAAAAGTGAGCTCAATTATTGATTGCAACATCATTTTTCTATACTTATGAATTTGCTATACTTACGATAGTTTGTGGAGAATTAAGGACAATTTTCTTGGGAAAAATCAGAAAAAAATTAGGAAGCTCTTGCCAAGTTGAGGGTAGTCATTATCCTTTCCCAGAATTCATTTGTGAAGTCAGATTTGTACTTCCAGGTTTGAAAATCATATTTTAAAGCAACATCTCATCAAATTTCATTTTTAGACTTGTGCATTTTCAGAGTTGCATTTTCATATTTTGTTGTGCAAGTTCAATATTCTGATTTTAGGAGTCTAATGGTTGGAAATCATAGTAAAATCAGAATTTAATAAGTTTTGGAATTAGCATTTTAAAGTGTTTTTTGGGGTCATTAACTTCATACTATCTCCTCTTTTGCAGGGGTGGTTGCATGCCAAATTTTTTGGTGTAAAATATCAAAATTATTAGATTTTTGTTACCTCCATGAATAAAATTTATTGGAGTGAGTTTGATATTTTTGAAGATCTAAATATTCAAGCTTGGTAAAGAAAATCATGTTAGATAATATTAGTCCTAACAAAATGAAGAGACACTTGATAGATTGTGGGCTAGATTGAAAAGAAAGGGTGATAGGAAATGTTATTGTCCTTGCAATAATTGCAAGGGCTTAAAGATGAGACAAATTTTAATCACAACAACTGAGAAACATTGTAGGTAGTATGGTCACGTTGAAGGGGGCCATGATTATCGTCCATTGGTAAGTTGTTCATTATATGTGTTTATATTGATTGAATTTGTAAATGTTTATATCATTTTAACATTATATATATATATATAATCACTTGATCATGATCATGGTTTATTTGTGTCTATTATTATTATAAAGGTGGGGCACCCTAGGGTAGATGATATGGATTATCACAGCCCGGAGAATGTGGTTTTGCAAGCGGATTAACATGGAGCTGTGAATATCGAAGATGAAGTTAATGATCCTATGGAAGAAGATGATCATGTACCAAAAAACACAGTTGAAGATGATGGTACAAATACATTGATCCATGACATTTAGTGGCAGAGCTGATCATGATGATCAAGAGGACTTTGATGATGTTCATGATTTACCTGTACTTGAGAAGGCATACGAGCCCCTTTATGAAGGCTCCCAAACAACTCTTCTCTCTATTGTATTGTTGTTGTTGAACTTGAAGGTTATGAATGGTTTATCAAACATAGCAATCTGGATGTTAAGGTATGTCATATATGTCATCTTTTTTCATCTATTTTAATTGTTGTTAGTTCATCACTAGTAAATAAAGCATGAAATGTGTACCATTAATATTTTTATATTAACAAATTATTTTTTGTTGTAGATTGATTGGTGAATTTTTGTTACCACCATCAAATAATTTACCTCACTCATACTGAGATTTATCTGGCATTATGAAAGATATCGGAATGGAGTATCAAGCAATAGATGCATGTCCCAATGATCATATTATATATCATAAACAACATAAATTTGCAACAAAATGCCTAGAATGTCATATCAGTAGATATCGGATAGATCAACTAACAAAAAAGGTGTCTCACAAAGTTCTTCATTATATTCCCATTATTCCACGTATACAACGATTATTTAGGTGCGGAAGCTTAATGCAATTTATGGATTACCATGCACAAAATAGAAGTGGAGATGGCATTCTTTGAATGTTTGTGGATGTTTTTGCATTTAAGGACATGGAGGAAAAATGGCCACACTTTAAAGAACCTCATAATCTCAGGTTTTCATTGGCAGCGAACGGTGTCAATCCATTTGGAGAGTTGAGATCTATTTACTCGGTGTGACCTGTTTTTGTTATCAATAATAACATTTCTCCATGGATGTCAATAAAGAGGGAGCACATAATGTTTTCAATGATTGTTCTAGGTATTTGTTTACATCAATTTTCTTTAATGTAGTAGCATCTCATTTTTCTTATTTGTCAGATAATGACATATATTTTTCTCATTCAATAGTCATGTATATATATCTTGCATATTTTTTTAAATAATCTATTCATTACATGTATAATTATAAAAATTGACATATTTAATCCAATTATATATGATCTTGCAAGTCTTCAAACAAAGGGAAAATTTCCATGTCTAATTTGTGGTCCAAAGATGAAATCTCATCGCTCAACAAGTTTAGGAAAGTAGGTGTTTGATGAGTATAGGCACTTCCTCCATAGAAATCATAAGTATCGAACTACTGAAAAACATCTTTTCAATGGGAAAGAGGAGACTACATCAAAACCACGAAGAATGTCACCTCACCTATGGAAGTTGGAATATAATAGAATCAATCGTCAAGGTTATACATCTGATCAAATTGTTTATCTATCATATATGATATGTTTTGAATTTATATTTTTATATTGTGTTGTGTTTACTCATGTTGTAATTGACAATGATTGTCGTTAATTTGTTTAACTTATATACTTCATGAAGGTCATCAAAGCATTAATGGCCGGCTTCCACAGGGACAGAAAATTTATCCCAGACAATTTAGTAGGTTGTCCTACTATTGAGAAGCTACAAATTGTGCATTTTTTTGATACAATGCATATCTAAAAGAATATAATAGAAACGTTATGAAAAATATTGGATGGAAGGCATGACAAAGAAAAAATTGTCAAAATTTGTAGTGACATTCAGGAAGCATATCATGCAATGAAAAATGTCATTAAATTAAATAGCCATGGAGACCAAATTAATATAAGTGCCCTTCCTTGGTTATTAACAGAGTAACAAAGCAATGCTATAAAAGAAGTCATATGAAAAACTCAATTTCCCACAGTATTTGTTGCCAACATAAACAATATAATAACAAAGAAAGGTGAATTTAATAAAGATGACAATGCATGATCGCATACCTTCATTAAGGTAATTATTCCTGCATATTATATACACTTGTATAATGCATGTACTTTTAGTGTATTATGTTTACTACTTTTGGAAAATAATGAAAAGATCATTTTTTAATTTTTGCAGTACATTCTACCTCTATCTCTCCCAGACAACTTCAAAAACAATGTCAAGAAAGTTATATATGATCTTGCAAAATACATGAGGTAAGTAACGATATTTGTTCAATTCATTGTATAGATCTTATAATTGTCATTTGTTTTACTTGTTATATAATATACTGTATATTTTTGTTAAATCTCGTTAATATATTTGCACCTTGAATCACTTGTAGATGGCTATCATCTAAAGAAATCCATAAAGAAGATATAAATTATTGGAAGAGAAAAATTCCTCGTCTAATGTGTGAAATTCAAAAGTGTCTACCTTCAACATTTTCCAATGCACAAGAACACTACCTCATACACCAAGTTGAGGAGATTGAATTGTGTGGACCTGTACACACAAGGTCAATGTGATGGTTGAGAGGCACTTGAAATTTTTGAAGGATTACACAAAGATCACATCCTGAGGATTCTATGGTGGAGGGATATATGGTATACCAGAGCATGGTGTACATTAGTGAATATCTTCCTAAGTTTGCAGCAAAGATCCATTTAGATCGCATTCGGGATCCCAACTCCATTAACAAATTTGAAGGGGAGTACTTGATGGGGAAAGGCAGATTGAGGAAAGTGAGCGGTAATTATAAGATGGTCATGGAGATTAATTGGAATACATTTTACATATGGTTTTTATGTATATTGTACTTATTTAATTATTAATCATCAATATACATCAATTATAAATTAAGGTCGTATACCGTGGTATTTAACTAATTATACCGCCGCTTGTTAATTTCAAATTTTTGATACGCCAATGAGAGTGGATGTACTATATCGAAGCATCACAAACAATCTTGATTGATGATGGTATGGATTGAACGATGTCAACAATCTGGTCGCACATTAACATGGGAAGGTGTGGCTTCATTGGTTAAAGAAGCTCATCGTAATGGAGATTCCAATGTTACACAAAGGGAAATTGATTTAGCATATGATTTAAGAGATAAACAGGTACGTATAAATATATTAATCACCCATATTATTTAATTATTTTCAATTATATTGATGCATATATATGTTGAGATTGTTTTCTTTGCATACATTCGGCTAAGAATAAATATGTTTATCAACTAACGATATTGCAATAATTTTTACATGTTTGACATATTGCAGGTGAAACACCATAAGGCTATGTGGTGCAATGGTTGTAAATTTTGAATCAAAATTTTGGATGATGTGAAGAAAAATTGTGATTCTGGTATAACTACAGTCTTTCAAGTGACTAATGTTTCATCTAGAAGCGACATACATCCAGAAGTCTCAGAAAATTGATACTATGGGATTTTTGGATGATATACTTGAGTGTGACTTTAAGTCCTTTAGATTAATTTTGTTCGTCGTCCTATGGTACAGACTATAATTGAATGAAAATGATCCTAAGAGAACTCTTATTGAACATGATAATGGATTTACCATGGTTAATACAAGGTTGACTGTTATTGAAATGAGCCCTATGTTCTTCCACAATGAGCAGGTATTTTACTCGAGGTCCCAAGTAAACCAGGGTTGGTCATTTGTTGTTAGACATGATCCAAGAGGAAGGTCAAAGTATAATGTGGTGGAAGAAGAAGATACCAAAGAATAGAAGATGATGTAGATGATGATCAAGACTGTCAGCTAG
>VDFB02104088.1:0-43013 GCA_007258455.2 Sequoia sempervirens | reverse complement strand
AAAATAGAGGTCTTTATACTAGAGAATACATCAAGAATAGTCAAAGAAAAAGCTCTGCTAAGAACTATGAGACAGACAAGATTAATGATTGAACCGGACGTAGTGATCTTAGCTATCTTATAAAAGACACGGTAATTTGGCTAAAAAATTGTTATACATGAACTTGATGATAGAGGGAATGAAGACAAAGGATAAATAGTCAAATCCTAAGTTGACATGAAAAACCAAAACTCAAAAAGCTCCTCACAATACATGGTCATAAGAGAGAAATACGTACGGTTCAAACTTCAGGGACAAAGTAAGACTGAAATGTTAGCACTGTTGCTTTATTCTACTGATATCACCTCACAGCAAGCTGAGTGTACAAAATTGATTGGTAGAATAAGGTACGATTTTCTTGAAACAGCAATTACCAATCCTAAAAGAAACGACTGCTCGGTTGATCATAGCAAGACTAATCATTTTATTTTTGGAATATTGCATGATTAATGTAGCTCCTATTTTTGAAACTGGTCTTTGATGCGTTTGGCAAAGTTTCTCTCCAGTACCTTTTTCTGCCCAGTTCTCCCACAACTACTTGTGCATGCTGCCGTGAGATTGTTTAAGATATGCTTTCCATTTTGGTTTAATTTGAACTATTGGGGTTTTTCATCTGTCAATTATTGTGGATGAGAAAAGTGTATTCTCAGTGTTTTTCTTCGATTGTTTTATATTTATTTTGGATTTTGTGATAAAATAGTATCATGGTACTCATTTTGAGCTAGTTAGTGGATAAGTCAACTGAATCCAAAAACTAATTAATTCTGAGCCTACCTTGGTCCCAAGTGGTTCAAACCCATTATTGCTTAAGTCATTCCTACATTCTAGACTAGATTACAAGTAGAAGTCAATCCCTTGGACTCCCATATTCAAATGCATTTTCCCACCCATTTGAGTTAACATTGTTAGAAATGTTTGACCATTGTCCATTCACTTTTGCACCAAATAATTGAAATCAAGTACCTAGGTTGTGTATTTAAGGACTATTGACAAAGGTTGTCATCAATTTGTAAAGATTAGATTATACCATGAATGTTCGATTACTTTAACAACAAATATTTTCTAAAGAAGATTGAACCATAATATTTGGCACTTAGACCATGTAGTGACACAAAGATTAGACAACATATGAGGAGGTGAAGTGGACACATTTGTGAGACATGTCCCTTGATTTGGTGTTCTATTAAGACATAGATTGTGCAATTGAGTAGAAAAGGATATATAAGAGAGAACATGTGATAGAAGAGATGGATAAGAGAGTATGAGTATGTGATGTATTGAAAGATAACAAGATATTGCATAACAAAGATAGGAAATCGAGAAAATAAATGAATGACATATCTTTGCGACTTGGGGTAAATCATTTTAGGCAAAAACAAAGTTTGGTCAATTTGACATTAGCACCCCATATACAAAAGAAGATGAGAAAGCTCAAAGAAAAGGGAATTATTAAACTAGTAAAGCATTCATTGTAATGCCCCAAGCCACACACCTAGGACATTAGCCAAGCGAACATTTTTTTTGAAAGAACCACACAATAATGACTTCATCATTCATGATATGACAATGACATGTACATTGCATACTAACATGTAAACAAGTGCCATTTTAACCACAATGACACAAGGACACTAAAAACAAGAATGACCTCACCATAGCTACAAGAAATATGGCACAAGTGGAAGACTTACCAATCATAGAACAAACTCCCATGATGCACATACGAGATGGTGGAACAATACCACAACAACGATTGGATACTAACCCACAATCACATTCTCTTGTGAACACAAGGATAGGATGAGAGAATCATCTACCTTGAATCAAACACCCTATACATGCATGACAACACTCTCAACACTAAGGGAAACCTACACAAGAGGTGGAACAACTAGGAGATAATATTTCTCAACTAGGGGACACGGCCATCAATTTCCAAAACAAAAAGTAGGAAAAGGCTAATGAATACCTCCAATCCACTTAATAACTTGCATAAAAACTAGACACAAGGGACAAACCTTCACAAAATGTTGCTTCACTAGGAGGTGGAATCCCTCCACTAATAGAAACAAAAATGAGGCATTTTCATGCAACAATACACTTCCTAAGGAAAAAGATAGAATGGATTCCAAACAAGGGCACTTATTGACAAAGCAACAACATGGGAAGATTCACAAGGCCAAGGGGAACAACTTTCATTCACAAAGTTTCCTCAAAAAATGCTTGAAAACACTCGTTGTTTGACAAATAGAAGGATGACATCATGCCAAAGTACTACAATGCAATAGGACTATAGTGTGCTTAGAGGAAACTAGCATGACTACACAAGTGTCCTAAAAATGTGCTAGTGTTCTAAGACTATGTAGGTATCCAAAATTTGCATTGGAGTTCAAACTCATATTGTTGTCTTGGCCAAAGATAGAATGGATGACTATTTCCAAGTCTCAACCCTAGGGACAACACTTAAGAGACACAAAAATAAGATTCCAACACCATACGACTCCAAAATGATAAAAAATTATGGAGAATGAGAGGGATAACCACCCTCAATCTCCAACACAAAAAAATAAGGGATATACTCTCCATGAGATAGGAGGCCAATAAAGGACTCCAATAGGAGTCTAAGGACACAAGAGGGAAAAAAATCCAATGCACCCTAGTTTTGCTTCAACCAAAAGGGAGAACCAAAATGATGCCACCTTGTGTGTTCTTACAAAACCATCCCAAACTAGGGAGATGAACAACACAATAAACCAATGAAACCAATTGAATGCTTTCTAACATAACATTTTTATTTTATGCCCAAAAATAAATATGCTCTAATATTCTTTTACCATGAAATAGAGAATGCATTAAAAAATGTTATGCCCATTTGACATGAACATTGACATGGGCTAAAATCAAAGATAGGTTCCTTGCCACCTATATGGGCGGAATACAATCCAACTCTAACATATCTATAATCACTAATGAAAGCATTAAATAAAGCGAAGTTAACATTGCTTGATATCAACATTCTATACATACCAACACCCTTTCAAAATGAGGTGTGATAATAGACCAAAAAAAATCAATAAATTATTACATTAAATGTGTATTGCCCTAAACATGGATGGATCATATAACCCACATCAAGCATTAGTAAAATACATTACAATAACCATAATACAATGGTCTCAAGGACCCACTTTACAATATTTATATTTTAATGAAAAGAGACAATCTAGAAAAGATACCATGAGAGGCCATCACGCTCTCAAGAAAGAATCCTCAAATTCCTTCGATCCTTAATGGTGGTTTAGCACCACCCAACCATGTCGTACTCACATGTCCACCCTACCATGCTAAGAGATAGTCACTTGGGCACAATCATACACACATGCAATACAAGGGAGTATGGCTCACAAACATGCCAATCATAATTAAAAACTATCATATTATCCTGATGGAAACAATTAAGATAATCCATCATGGTCTAAACACCAAGTCATAATCATCCAATCATAGAATAACACGCTCAAAGGGAAACCATCACCAATAATAAGAATAAGATAATGCACACGACAAAACATACCACATGCCATCAATAAAGAAAAACATGGAAATGAATATGTGCAATCATGGTCTCATCCAAACACACATGGCTAAAGACAAATGTCATGTCAAATATAATGTTTAACAACTTCAAGGATGATGAATCCCATAGAGAAAGGCAAGGAGTGTCATTGCTATAGCATGAAGAGATGGCTATGCAAACTCAAGTACGATGCCCTCTCACCATACAAAGGGAGTACCCAAATGACATCCACCAACCCTACCCAATTGTGGTATGTCTCTAATGTATACATATCGAGCCTATGCAAGCACTCTAAGTATGTTGGGTCGATTGATATCTTGGTTCATTTTAATTACCCCATGAATTTATGTAGTTATCACTTGATTACATAACTTTTTGCACATTGTATCTTTGAAGTCACTACCAAATTTGGGACAACATCTAGAGCCACTCCTTCCCAACCCTATACTTTAGATCCTAGGTTCACCACAATGCAAATACCAATTTGGACAATGGTATGGATTTGAATGCCCAAAATTGGGATGTAAAGTTTAACATGGTCTCAAAAGATTATAAATAAAAGAACATTGAGTAGTCCTCTTTTTTCATTCAAATCCATCATAAATCAGTCCCAATTCAAAATTTTCTAAAATTATTTTTAATGAAAAACCATAAAAATATCTCAAAGCTCCATTCTTGAATGCTCAAATTTTTAAAATTAAAAATTTCAAAAAGTAAATATACCCTTTGGTTTTAATGGTGAACAACATCACTCTTTTGAAATAAAATTCACATTTTATGATTTCTGGAAAATTTTGCCATAACCATGGCTCTATTTGCACATTTTTAAGATTTAAAACATAATTAAATCCAATAAAAATGCATGATATTCAACCTATAATCTAAGCCATATGCCATCACTAGTGTGGGCATGGAAAATGTAAATGAAAAAATTCAAAAGAAATGGATAAAGGAAGATAATTATCTCAATTTTGAAGCTCATAAAAACATCAATTTTCTTTCCAATTTCTCCAAATTGAGAGGAAAATTCAAAATACAATCCACAAAACCTTCAATCCTTCATTTGCAATCCCATTCCAAGTTCAAGCAATCGAAACTCAAGCTATTCCACACATTTTTTGAATTTTTGAGAGGAGAGGGCTTTGAGAGCCTTTTCTTCAGCAATGCATGAATGAAAATAAAACTAAGTCTTTTTCCTCTTTATGGCTTTTTTAATTTCATTTATTTTTTATTTATTTTCACTTTATTTCTATTATTTTTATTTCATTTTTTGTCATTTTCATATATTTTCATTTCTTTATTATTCTTTCACAATATATATTTTAAAATTTAAATAAAATGCTTAAGTTATTTTCCCATTTACAAAGGAAAATGAAATAATTTCAATTGATTCTTTTCCAAACCATTTAAATATTTTAATTGAAATTTTCAAGGTAAATGAAATATTTTTCAAAAAAAATTAAACTAATGAAATAAATTAAATATAATTTAGATAATGCATTTTAAATAGCATTTTCTTTTTCTTTCTCAAATTTCGCAATTCTCAATTCATCAAACATCGTTATCATGTAAGATTTAACCTATGGATTATAATTGCATGCAATAAGGAAACAAACAACCACAATAGCAATTACACATTTACAAGTTTCCACAACACATAAGAGTTTAGATTCACCACCAATTCAATTCAAGACCATAAGGGAAAATTGTTGCAAGTATGAAGGTGTTGTCATTCATGTCAACAAGTTGGTGTTGTCATTGATGTCAACTATGTGTTGAGGAAGGTTGTTGCATGATGAAGATGTCAAGGATATTGAGAAAATTGTGAAAAAGAGGGAAACAATTTGTTTTAGTTTGTGTGAATGTATAGTTGAGAAATTGAGGAAGTGTTGTGAGTACATGGAGCTATCTTTGTGTTGCAATGTCTGAAGATGTGTTGGAATAAAGTAATGTGCTGAG
Source organism: Sequoia sempervirens (assembly GCA_007258455.2). Lineage (NCBI taxonomy): Eukaryota > Viridiplantae > Streptophyta > Pinopsida > Cupressales > Cupressaceae > Sequoia > Sequoia sempervirens. Next base: position 37,438 of record VDFB02104088.1, on the reverse strand, counting down.
ATCTGATGTCTTTGGTACTTGGTTTACAAGTGCTTTTGAGAAAATTTGATAAACAGAGAAAACAGTGTTGTGCAAGTGTTCAAAATGTGCTCCAAGTTTCTTTTGTGTTGATTCTATGCCCTTGCGGATCTGATGTGTTGCTTAAGGTTGTCAGTAGTTGTTATTTCTAGAATTTGAGTTTTTGGATAATTGTGCAGAGTGAGATATGTTCACCAGTGTGTGAACTAGTTTTTCAGTGTTGTTTTATGTGGTCTAAGAGAAATGTATTTGCTTCGCATTTCTCTACATTTTTGTTTTAGGATGTGCAGATATGGGAAGTTTCTTATAATGTTTGTATCTTTCAGGATTCAATGTTTCACTTGATTTGGTACAATACAGTGTGTATAAGGTTAATCAGATGTTCTGGATTGAAGTATTTCTATGATGTGAGTTTAGATGAAGTCTTTGAACTGGATATCACGTGGTTTGTGGATTATTCTAGATCATGTTCAAGTGAATCTTTTTTGTTTAGAAGTTTTAGATTGATTTAAGGAAGCGTGTACTTAATGTTTTATATGGTGTTTGCACAGTTGTTGGCCGACTTAGTGTTAACACTACATGTGAAGTTTTTGAAAGTGTTTTGAGGTGTGTTAGGATTAATTTGGGTCCTAAATAAGGATTTATATGGGTCACCTTCATTCCTATCCATTGCAGGAATGTTTGGGTGCCGACCTAATTTGAAATTTTAAATGTAATGGATAGTTGTTAACCTTGGAGAAGGTTTTCAAGTGTGAGGATGATATAATAAGAGTTGTGTTTTTGTAAGATGTAAGAGAGAGGAAAGATAGATGTGAGTGATGAATATGATGCAAATTATAGAAGTATAGATGTGAATTTGAGCAAAGAAGTGCAAATTTCAAAGTGTTAGATTCCTGAATGTAATGAGCTAAAGGTGTCTACAATCTTTCATTCAAGGTTGTGAAAGTGTTGGAGCATTGGTGGTGGATTCCCTGTTGCATTGAGAAGTTGTTCTCTGTGTAACATTTCTCTTCTATCTTCTTAGTTTCTTTTTGTGGCAGTGAGCCCTGGTTGTGAGCCTTTTTGGACAATGTGTCCTATTTTGGCAATGAGCCCTTGTACCGGTTTTGCAATTACTTTATTGTGAGCTAATCCTCACCGTGGTTTTTCCCTCATTGGTTTTACATGTAAATTTGGTGTTCTCTTATGTTATCTACATTTCATGATTAATCACTTTAACAAAATAAGGGTTTAATGAATGCTTGTGAATCTTATTATTGTTGAGGGTTTTGATGTTTTAATTTGCTACAAATGATTCACCCCCCCTCTCAGCTATCTTGTTCATTCAACAAAAACATGTTCATATTGCACTTAAATTGAGCATGATAGGGGTTACCATATACATTAGCCCAAAGTAACATCTTTGATATATCCATAATTGGAGAAACAACTCAAACCTACATAATTAGGTGGGAATATAACCTAGTACTTATACTTGCACACTCAATTCACATGTCAAGTGTACCTACTCGATATATATAATATTCAAAGAAACATAAAATCATACAATAGGGTTCAATGACACAAAATCATGAAAATACAATGATCAATTAAAGGTAAGCAATTGATAGAATCATAGTGGTGTATTAGGAAAACTTGACCATATTCTACAAGGATAAAAGGGATAATTGCAATCACCAAAAGGAATTTTTCAAATATACTTCAATTATGAAATTTATTTAAATCTAAAGAATTATGCATTTAGTGTTGAAGTGAAACTACTTAATCACATTATCTCCAAGGAGGGAGTCTATATTAACTTTGAGTAGGTCAAAACCATAGGTCCATGATTCCTACATCAAAGAATATTAAGGGCATCTCATCCTTTTTTAGGAAAATCAACTTACTGAGGTAGTTTGTTTCATAATTCATAGGGAAAAGAAAGATAATATATTGTATGATGAAGAATTGATAGTTGATTTCATGGAAGAGGAAATGGGGCAAAAATGTCACAAGGAATGGGTACCTATTCCCAAAATTTATATACTGCTTTCAAGAAACAAAGATCCATTATAGTTTAGAGTCCTATACCTTAACTACTTGTTAGTAATGGAGATCCATTACTAGTGCATTTAGTAATGGGTATCTATTACTATTTTTTTTCTTGTAAGTTTGTGAACATTTCATTGTGTTTATAATGGATACTCATTACATAAACACATCAAATATAAAGATAGTTACTGTTTGTTTCTAGTGGATTCACATTACATTTAAACTCAAAATCCTCCCTCCCCCATTCTCCTTGGTTATAGAATTAGAAATTCAACCCTAAGACTTGGACTTGCAAATGCAAATTTGTAGCATGTGCTAGCAAAAGTATCTTAAACAATATTGCTAATGACTTTATTTTCAATTTTTTTTTGACAAAATTTAAAAAAAATATAAATAAGAATGTTTGGTTTTCAAATATTTAATTTATAATAAACGCATTTTTCTATTTATTTATTAATTTTTAAACACAAAGTCTTATAAACTTGAAAATACATTTTTACTATTTTTTGATAACTTGATTTAAAAAATAATAATTATATGTGTTAAATCTAGAAATCATTCTCTACACACTTAAAAAAATATATTAGAATTATGTTAGGTAAAATTATATGATCCATACACAAAAAATTATAAATTTACACCTTAATTCTAGTAAAAATAAAATAATAATAATAAAAATATCCATACCAAACTTCAACATCATATGTATCTATCCACAAAAATGATACACGTTCATGTTTTGGCCTCTTATATACATTTTTTATAAGGTTATTTTTGTAGATCCTTCACTTAATCGACATTTATCATCTACTTAGTAGAATATATTATATATTTAAAAACTAGAAATAAAATCTTACATTTCATATTTTTACAATATGTTGATTATCCATTTAGAAGGGTTTAAAACCTTCAACCCAACTATAACAAGCTCTATTGTTTAGGAAAAAAGTTGGCACTTTTTCATCAAAAGTGGACTCATTATCTTGAAGTTACCTAGGAATGAGAGACATATGAGTCTTTCATGAGAGTTAAGGAGGCATTGGAACATACACTATGTTGGTGAGCTCTAATTAGGACAAGTCATTTGAAGTATTCTACTTTTCTTCTTTGAACACATTTTTTGCTATGTTTCTTCAAAATAATAGAGATAGTTTTGAAAAAAAATCCCCTTTCAACAATTCTTTGAAGAACATTGAATTGAAATAATTAACCATGTGCAAGCATACATATTTTTGGTGAATTTTATCAAGGAGTTTTGACCATATCTGATTGGTACTAAAGTGATTGTATTTGTGTTGTATGTTGCATTAAAGGATATTTTTGTGCAACAAGAGGCTATAAGAGAAGATGTCAATGGATAAAGAAAATTCAAACATTCAATTTAGATATTCTAAGTACACAATTTGATTAGAGGCTAGAGGTTGGTGAAGCTAACACTTAAGGAAAAGAAGATATAGTTTATGTTAACTTGGCCGACTCTATTGAAGCTAATTCTTATGTTTTGGACGCTTGTAAATGCTACCACAACCATAGTTTACCTCAACAACTTCTAGGAAGATAATTTGAGTTAATAAAAAAGGAAATCATTGAAGTTGATTGCTAAAAAATACTTGATGGTCAATGGTGAACTACTACAAGAAGACTTTTATGAAGTATAGCTAAAATGTATAGATGAGACTACTTCAGAAAAAAATATTAATAGGTTTCACTAGAGTATGTGTGGACATTTCACTACATAGAAAATCATTGACAAGATATTAAGGGTTAGGTAATGGTGGTCTCTCTATTCTCCAATATTTTAAAATTAGTTTGAAGATACCACCCTTACCAAAGGTTCTTTGATACGATAAATTCTTCAAGGGTGCTTCCTCTTTAGCCTATACATATGGAAGCCCATTTAAATAGTTGGGAATCAACTTCATAGGAGAGATTAAAAATTCAAAATTTTAATTGAATTTTTGTATGCATTGATGTCTATACCATGTGAGTGGAGGCCATTCCTACTAATAATTCCAAAAGCAAGGTTGTTTTGGATTTCATCTTGAATAATTTAATAACCAAGTTTGGAATTCCATAGAGAACTATTGTTGACAATGCTATGTGGTTCAAGGCACATTATTTTATTGATACATGTAAAAAATAAGATAAATGTTACTTATTCTTCTCTAGCATACCCTTAAGGAAATATAAATATTGAATCCAATAATAAAAGATTATGAAAATAATCAAGAGAATCATATCCAAATAATAAGAGATGGGATGGAAATTATTTTTTATGTTTATGTTGAAAAAAAAAATCCTAGTAAATCTAATAGGAAAATCCCTTTCAAATTGGAGTATGGGCTGAATGCAACCCCTCCATTAAATCTATAAATCTCTATTTGTTTGTTCCTACAATAGTGTGAGTAATCAAAAATTGTTTTTTTTTACCCAAAGACTGTGCCAACTAATTAAACTAAAAAAATCAGCAAGGAAAGGACATGGGAAGAACTTTGAAAGTGTTGGTAAACAAATTTATCACTGTGATATTTCATTGAAAATAACTCAAATTACCTAAGAGGTACAATTTTTTTTAAGATAGTTGGAGAGATTTCTATTAGATTTAGCAATCTTCCTCCATGTTTGAGAAGGATAACTTCCTCATATGATATAATTTTAATTTTTTGAAGTATGTTTTTAAAAAGAAATAAAAAAAAGGTAGTGAAATTCCTAAGGTGTTAATGTATATCCTCAAAGGTTAATTCATTTAAGCCAAAACCCAAAACCCTAAGTCCTAGAAAATAGTATAATACTTAATTTATCTTTTAATTCATTAGTGACTTGTCCAACCCATTGTTAGCTTTTAATTTGTGTCCCCATTTCCTCAGTGTTGTTTGTTATACTAGCCCCTTTTATCCTAGTGATTGACTGAGCCAATTAATCACCTACCTTTTAAAAATACTTTAATACTTCCTTTGGTGTTCTCGTATGTTATGCTCACATGCTATTGCAACATGTAACAATGGCATGATGTGGACCTAACATTTTTTATATTCTTGGTGAACATGTTGACAAGTGAATAAGAGCCACATGGCATGCCTTCATTGCATCACAAATTTTATTCACAATGCAAGTTCTTAAAACAAGAGCCTTCCAAACTTACATTAAAGTTTTTATTGGTCCACATCAGCTATGACTTGGGAAAAGCATGTTAGCATAGTTTTGAAGGAATATTCCAAATGAAAGTTGCACTATGCAAATTTCTAGTACTACAATCAACTCATGCCACATGGAGGAGGATCGGGGAATAATATTTAAAATATTTTTAACAAGGAAATTATTGGTTTAATGCTTAGAAATCTACTTGTAATAGTTCTCACACCCATACAATATATTTTGATGTTTTTTAAGCTAACCGCCAATGTCTAAAATGCTTCTACAACATGAAATACAATCTAGTCATGCTTTTGAGTGTTACAACTTATGAGATAAAAGTGAAGTGGTTGTGAAACATAGGAAAATAGGTTTATCAATTGGAAATGGGAAAAATGGGGGTGATGAACCTATCTTCCTATTTTTATTAGGAAATGAGATCCCCACAAGGAATTAACTAACAACCCTTAGGTGAGTCAACTCAATGGGGGAATCAGTTGGTTTCCTTATGATTGAGGTCGAGGGTATCAACCCAAACAACACTTTTGGGAGACAAACTAAAAATAGTAAATCACCACAATTATGCAAGCTAACGCTTAGATCTTTAATTTAAAGCATAATATAGACATAAACAACAAACTTCCTGTAGATCTGGAATTGGTATAGTGATGTGTACCTATCACCAAAATGCAATTTTTGAAGGTTGTCTAGGACTCATTCACCAAAATGAGTCATTGTGTAGAGGTTTAAAATCTGATTTTACAGTCCTCGGGCCTTGTGTCTACACTCTTGATTCCCTTAGATCCCTTTTTTGAAAAGCCAGAAAAAAATTTGGGATCTAAGTTTTTGTGGCTTGACAATAAAGGTGACAACAAATGCAACTTTGCAAATTTTCTCTTTTGACATCTTCAACATTTCTTCAACCTATGAACTTGCACATACATAAGAGGGGAAAAATTATTTGTTTTTGGTGAATGGGGTTTTTCCTTGGTCAATTTTTTTTTTGGTAATTAAACATTGAATTGAAATAATGAAACATGAAATGAATGATGAAGGAACAATGTTATGTTGCAACTCACCAAACCCTTGATTTGAAGCCCTTGAAGGACTTAAATGTTGATCTTGATCTTGCATGAAATGGTTTCAATTGATGTGGATCTTGATGCTTGAATCTTGCCTTGAATGCTGACTTTGATCTTTGAAACCTACATCACAATGTTAGCTCTAAAAACATGCATGATGCAAAAGACTTTGACATGATGCTTGAGATCTTGATTGCTATAGTAGATGATTGATAAATCTTCTCTTCAATGGTCTTGACAATAATATTTTCTCTGAGGATTGATATCTCAAAAATCTAATTGAAAACTTCTAGTTGATTTGATAAAATAACCTTGTATTTATAGGTATCTATCCTTAATTTCCTAAAAATGAAACATTACAAGATGAAATTGAAATTGAAATTTGGGATTATAAAAATAAAACCAAAAACATGTCTTAAAATGGGTTCAAAGGCTTAGGGAGGACGAATGGGTCCCAGGTTCCTATTCCTAGAACACACATTGCTCAAGGTAATGTATTGTGTTGGCATTAATTGTTGTCAGGTTTCCCCTTCGAAAAATGTAATTTATTAGGCTTGTAGATGTAAAATAGGGCTTATTAAGGCACAATTAAGTCAAATTTAATTGGGGAACCCAAACAAAGTGTGAAAATGTAAGGGACTACATTTTTCTACACTACAAGTTGTACATAAAGTATCAAAGGAAGAGGAAAACTGATCTCATTTGGAAAAAGGAGAGTAGTTAAGAGGGTAAGTTAGAGGCCATATGACATATTCTCTTGTGCCACTTAGCTACAAAATCAAGGGATAGATATCCTACCAAGTGTCACTAGCATATTAATCTAGGTTTTCTCCCTCTCCATAAAAGTATAATTTATGTATCACTTGTAGAGTTTTGAGGTTATGGAGAAAGGGAAAATCTCTATAAAGGGGAGATCATTTTAGGTCTATTATTGGGTGAAAGTTTGTGTTTGAAAATCACTACATGATAGTGCTATTATATCTTGAATTGTAACATATATGAATACATATTGCAATGTAATTGTCTCCAAATTTGAAATGCAATGCTCTTTGAATGAAATAATCAAGCACCACGGATTTCTTTTTGCACATTTGCTATAATGAGTTATTTTTTATGATTTATTTTTGTTCAAAGGATAGAGTAAATGCTTTCATGAAAATAATGGGAGTGTTATAGCTTCAAATGGATCACAAAGAATGATTGCATTGGAAGATTTTGGAGGTCATATTATCATAATGTGAGAATACACCAAGTGACCATAAAGATATGTTTAAACATTGTGATATAAATGCATGACATGATTTTTTAGCCCATGATAGGCACTGATCAAGATTTTGTAGTTCCCATTTCCAAAATTATTTACAATTTGATAAATCTCAAGAAAAACCATAATTTATTTATTACTATTTGATAACCTCATACCAAAGTCTTGAAGATTACAAGGAAGGTAGTAGTCATGTATACAATTTTACAAATCCTTATTGTAATTGTATAAGACTTTATATCTACTAGGTACTATGATGTGAATTTATTGTGTATTTTCATTTACTACCACGCAAGGGGATCCCACCTAGGTCCTGTAGAGCCTGAAGTGTAGAGGAGGGTAGTTGTAAAAATGATCTCCTATTCATTGGCCTAATCTATCGGTATTTCCAAGAATAATACCTGAAAAATCTATAGGATTCACTAAGGTGCAGATTTTGGAACCAACAAATCAGTGACTCTAATAGGGAAAGATATGATTAACTGTAGTATACCTAGATAATATTAAATTGTAAAGGCCCATCTGAGTCACCTAGATCTTATGAAGTTTATTTGACCTATTTGAGTCACCACCAATAGATTGGCAACTCTGCTAGGGAAATTATTTGGATGCATATATATATTTGGGAGATTCAAATAGTTTGAATACCTTCATATTTTGGTGAAGAAAATATTGTAGCCCATTTGAAGAATTTATAATGATTCTTTCTTGGTAGAATGAACCTAGGCAGTATTTGATCTTTGAGGATATTTTAGTTTCTTAAATATTTTGTCATCATTGAAGAAGTGGAAACTCTATGAATGAACTTGGTAAATTGTTGAAGAATTGTTTTTGTTTATGTAAGTGTATTGTACATAGATCTACAAAATTTCCAATGAGAGGAATGAAATAGTTGAAGGCTACAATAATTTTCTAGATATTTGATCTTTCTTTATCTTATCTTCAAAGAAGGAAAATATTAGATGAAGGTCATTTGTGAAGATACTTTGTGAATTAGTGTTGATTCCCATGTTAAATGAAAATTTATTTTCGAAGGAAAGGAATTAAAATAAATCATGTCTTTGCATAATGCACATGTATATTTTAAAATAAGGGTCATGATATGTGTGTTGATAGAGTATGCATGGTAATTGATTCATGTAGATGCATATTTTATAAAAAAAATATATGGGATTTTCATAGATATATGAATCCTATATATTAAGGGGTGATTGACGTGACTACCTCATAAGTTGAGATTTAATGATAAAAAAAATTTGATAAATAGAAAAGAAAAGAAGCTATGTTGTGTAGTCATGAGAGATTTTCAAGTTGAAATAAAGGAGTAATCAAATGGTCGTAAGAGAAATAGGATTTCACTAGAATCATATCTGTGTTAGGGTGTAAAATAGGGCTCACCAAAATGAATCAACAAGATGATGAGCCACTAAGTTTTTCCACACAAAATTAGTACAATTCATGCAATTATGAGGGCCAAAATGTCTAAATAATAATCAGAAACTAATCCTAACTGTTATAGCAACTATGAGGAGAGTTTTAAGAGCTTAAAGAGGTGTGTATCTTGCTGCAAGAAGCTTGTTATAGGGCACAAAGGACTCATTTTCCTTTAGTGGCGAAAGGGTCCCTATTAAGGTTTCTAAAACTGAGATCTGGGTTATTTTTCTTGATGTCTGCACTCTTAGATTCCTGACTATCAGCCCTTGAAAACCTATACTTCATTTTGTAGCTTCAATTCTTTATTCTTGCACTTTAAAGTTCAACTTTGCAACTTGACAACTTTGACAGTTTTCTCTAAACTTGCTCTCCACTTGATCTTCAACCTGTAAATCTGTAAACACACATTCAAGGGAAGAAAAACTTGTTGATTATTAGCGAATAGGAGTTTCCCTAAGTCAAACCCCTTGTAGGTAATTAAACCAAATGATGAAACAATGGAAAAAGGACATGAAACATGAAATGATGCAATGTAGATACCTTGGATGTTGTCTTGTAATACAAATATACAATATAACATGTAGTGGCCAAGAAGAATGCAGATCTTGATCCTTGAATATGATGTGAAACAATGTTTGCAAGTAGATCTTCAATGCTACACTCACTTTCTTTGCTCAATAACATGTATGAATGTAATAAACCCTTGACATGATGATATGGTCTTGAATTGTTGCAATAAAGCTTGAAAATTTTCCTTGAAATTCCTTTGAAAGTGCTCTTGAATTGCTCTGTAATGCTCTTGTAAAGTATTAGGATGTCTCATAAAATTGCTAGGAGGAACAATGTGAATTAACCCTTTATTTATACTAAATTAGGAGATTAACCCCAAATTCAAAACAATTCAAGCCAATACCAGGATCTACTTAATAAACATTATTAAATTCACCACAATGAAATTCAAAAAAGGGCTCTCATTAAGGGAGGACCCATTTGCCACCTAGGGTGAATGGGTCTTGGCTTAGTTTTCAGGACCTAACCTTCGGAGGCATGAAAGAACACTAAAAACCCATTTAGAATCAATTGATAAAGTGGGGTCCTATAGAGGGAGGACCCATTGCCACCTAGGGCGAATGGGTCCTAGCACCAATTTCTAGGACCCTAATTTTCCCAATTAAATGTTATGTAATTTGAATTGTGTGTTTCAGGATAGATCCTTGAGAGGTGTCATAAATGAGGCCTAAATTTGAATTAAAGGGGTTAATTAACTCCAATTAACCACAATTAATTAAAAGGACCTAGATAAGTGTGAAAGTGTGTTACAACACTTTACAACACTTTGCAAAGGATAAATTAAGGTATATTTTAAACAAATAAGGGCCTTAGAATGATGTGAAGGGTACAACACATTACAACACTATTCCAAGACACCATTAATTCAAATTTATGTCAATTATCCAAATTAAGTGTGAAAAAGGACTACTTTTTTTGACACTACAATCTAAAATGTATTTTTACCCTAGTTATCCCCTTAAAATTTTAAATGTCGCAAGGCAAAGTTCACAACAACCTCATTCACATCTTTAGAGAAAGGCCTTCATTGTTGGAAGGTATAGGCCACTTGATTTTAGTGGTATTCAAAACTATCCTAATCCCATTCCTAATGGAGTTAGAGAACACTTTCCTAGGTTTAATGGAAAAAATTTAAATCAACAAGTAAGCACCTCCAAGATATAAATGATTTCTTAGAAGATTATGAGATTGAATTAGAAGATGTTGTCATGAATTTGTTTGTCCAATATCTATAAAAGGATGCCAAGGAGTAGTTCTTTGATCTTCCCATGCATTGTATTTCTTCATGGAATGAGTTTAAAGTAGTTTTTATTGATTAATTTGATGAAATATTTGATATAAGTTCATTGATCGATAAACTTTTTCACATTCAAAAGGATGAAGAGGAGTTAGTTCTAGTTTTCAACTTGGGGTTTGGAAGGACAATGTGTGACATTCCACAAAGTGTCAAGTCAAATGATGCGATGTTTTTGGTTATATACCTAGGTGAATATGATGAAGAGACAAGTTTCCTACCGAGGGATAAAGATCCCACAACACTTCATCAAGTATATGCAATTTCTAGAGATATTATGAATAATCTAAAATTATCAATGATGAAGGGTGTAATGTATACAAGTGTTGAGCATTCTAAAATATTTCATGCAGATAGAAAGTGTGGAATAGGAAAATGAAAATGAATGTCAAGTTAACAACAATTTTTGTGTTATAGTTAATTCGTCAATGCATCATCTCAGATTATAGTAAACTCCAAGAAAAATATGATAAGTATGTGTATGATGTTGATCACGTCTCTTGTCCAAGCACTGTTTGCTATAAAGAGACATGAAGGAGAATTCCCATGTGAATTTTATGCAAGGTTTATGGATACTTTATTGGTAATCCTCGAATTTTACATAGCTAATGAATTTGTATGTATTGATTTGTTTTGTGAAGCCTATGAGTTAGGTTTGAGTACTATACCAAAAAAGTTGAAACCTCTTAGGGTTGAAAAATTATATGAATAGATTTTTCTTCTTGAGATGATTAAATGTGATTATGCAAAAAACATCATATCCTTAATTAGTCATGGTAGTGGTCACATTGCCTTATGTGAGAAAAAATATGACATGTCATATATGGATGAAGAGAGTAAGGTTGAAAGTGAAGATTCATCTTGTAATAATGAGAATAAAGTTCAGGTTCATCCCATGGATTAAATATATGCAAATGAATATTGGAGTCATAATGATCTAGATACAAGGTATGATGAGGAGAAGGATATAGATGAAGTTGTACATGGTCAAATCTCTTTCAATAGGAAAATAAAAGTGTTTTTAGATGCCCAATACAGTGAATTAGCTTGTTAGATAAATGATTATGTTGATAGTGAGATTGTCATAGATATTCCATTATGTCTTAGTGGAGTTGTTATTGAGGACAAAGGTTTGTGCATTCAATATGAGAAATTTGAGCATGGTTTCAAAAGTGTTGATTTTCCTTGTTTTGTTAATCATGTTGATAGTGAACCTTATTTTTTTTCTATGAATTAATGAACTCTTTCATGAAGATGAATAAAAATATTTTCCTTAAATAAATAATGCATGAATGAAAATTATAATGAAAGCATGTGTTCATTTATGAATGAAAAACTTTATGCTATGATAAATATCTGAAGTATGGGTTTGATTTACTATTAGTTGACCATGTTAATTTTGTGAATGTTGATGTTGGGATAGATTCAAGTCTTCATGATGACAAATTGGAAGGAAATGTTGACTATGATATCCATTGCAACAATGACCATGTTATGAAAAATAATCGAGGAATTTGATGTAGGGTTATATTTTGAACTATTTGATCCTCTTCTTGAGATGTTCCAAATAGAGTTGTGTGGTGATTTGAAGAGTGAATGAAATCTTATCATTGAACATGAAATTAAAAAGTTTGTCAACACTTGTAATATTGATGGAGCTGATGTTTTTTTATGAAAATCATGACTTGATAATTGAAAAAGATATTTTGGATGCAAATAAATTTTATTTGTAGATCACAAGGACATATAACAATGTGGTTGAGTTATAGTGTTCACATTAGAGTGAATGTAAGTTTATTGCAAACCAAATGGAAAAAGTTCTTATATACGAATGATTTTTGTTTAGTGAACCTAAGGATTTCTTATCATATATGGGACAAACTTTAGATAATAACTTAGCAGGTAAATCCTAGTCTTCTATTTTTTATCAGTTTGATTTCTCATACTTGAAGTTGAGCTCTGACTTCAAGTCATCAGAGAAAATACTTGCAAGTGTGTTCGTTTAACATAATACTTATGAGGGATTCATATTTGATGTGGAAAAAGTGATGAAGTTAGTTCATGATGTTTCATATCAAATGGATTATGAACATTTTCACTTTTCACTTTAAATTGATAAGAAACCGATGGTGCATGACTATGGTCTTGCTAATGAGAAATGTCATAGTGATTGTGAGTTTGATATTTTTAATAGGTGTGACATATGTGTTCTAAATGGAGATGTCTTTTATTTAATACTTGATTACAAGATAAAAATAAGCATAAATAACATTGATAGTGGTAGATTTAGGGGTGTGATGGTATTCATTAATGGCAATGGTAGTGCATGACAATGTCTACCCAACCATTAGGGTTCACATTTGACTATATTTATTAATTAATTGAAAATAAAAAATAAATTGTATTTTGATTTTCAATAAATTAATAAATACAGTCAAATGTGCAGTCTGATGGTTGCATAGACAATTCGATAGTGCATAGGCAAATTATGACAAAAAATTTAAATCAGACCTTGAGCAGTGATTTTTTAAAATCTTGACACGCTTCACTAACGCATACATCCTTGAACAAGAGCTACTATCGACACTAAAAAAACCTCATATATTTTAATGCATATCTTGAAAGGTTAATTCATTTAAGTGAAACTCTAAACCCTAAGTCTTGGAGAATGGTCTATTACTTTATCTTTTAATTCTCCATTGTTAGCTTTTAAGTTGTGTCCCCATTTCATCAAAAATGTTTTTTTATAGTGACCCCTTTATCCTAGTGGCTGCTTGAGCCAATTAATCACATAAATTTAACACTAAGTCTTCTTATACGGTAAGTAATAAAATTGCTCTTATACGCTGATGATCTCATTTTAATTGCTAAAACTGCGCTTGATTTGAGAAAACATTTGAAGGCTCTTGAAACGTTTTGTCAAGAGGTCGGGATGCAAGTGAACACTAGCAAAACCAAAATAATGATCTTCTCGCTGCGGAGGAAAAAACAGCAAATTGAATTTCTCTTTGAAAGTAGACCGTTGGAAATAGTGGAAGAGTACAAGTACCTTGGGCTTGATTTTCACAACAAACTTAGTTGGGAAACATGTAGAGCAAAAAGAATTCAGGGAGGTTGGAAAGCGCTATACTCTCTCCAAAATAGATGTAGAAATGCTGAATTATGGGATTGGAAAACTAAAAGAACGCTTTTTGGGCTTCTTGTCACTCCGGTGATTCTATATGGGTGTGAAATTTGGGGCAGCAATATGTCAGACCAGAAATGGAGACAAGTGGAAAGAATACAAAAACATCTAATTATAAGCAGCCTCAAGCTTAAGACTACAGTGCCCTATGAGATTTTATTGGCTGAGACCGGTACTTTTCCCTTGGAGGCCTCGGCGATGATTCGGTTATTAAGCTACCTAAAGAAGGTCCAGAATATGGAGAGTCATCGGTGGCCTAAGTTAATCATGAAAGAAGAGCTAACTAGAAGAAAGAACACCTGGATGAAACAAAATATCAAATGGATGAAAAAATGGGATGTTGAGATGCATGAATGCCCAAACACAAATGAAGAAATAAAAAAATATGTGAGAGAAAAATTTAAATATGCTATATGGATGAAAAAAGCAGGACGCAAAAAGGATTACTATATCAAAGAATTCAATCCCACGAGGGATCACGAAGAAAAGGCCTATATAGGTGCGAATATCAAATGGAAAGCAAAAATGTTGATTGCCCAATTGCGTACTAGTTCGCATCATCTTAGGTGCGAAACGGGCAGGTGGGTGGTTCCTAAAGAGGAGTGGGAAAATAGAAAATGTCATTTTTGTAACATGGGTATGGTGGAGACGGAATGGCATTTCACCATGGAGTGTTCAGCGTATAAAGACATCAGGGCTAGTTATGGGGTCACCGTGCAGGTCGATAATTTAAATACTCTGTTTGAAGAATCAAGGTTAGACAAAGTTGCAAACTTCATCATCAAAATTCACTGCAGGAGGGCTGATCTTGAACGGAGTTTACAATCTGCTTAGGGCCTTTTATGGGTGGCTCTTGTGCTGGTCTTGGGTCCCTTAGGCTTCTTTGGCCTCGTGGACGTCATTAAAATTTTTCATTTCATTTCATTTCATTTCTTTTGGTGCATTCGTACGATGATCCCTACCATTTTCTGCTTGGTAACCACGTGGATGAATTTTATTTGAGTGCATGTTTCCTTTAGAGAGAGAGCATCTTCAAAATATCTTAGCACTTTAAATTTGTGCTTATGTGCCATTTGGACACGTGGATTCCACTATTTGTATCTACCCCAATTATGTAGTTGAGATGTCAATATCTTATTTGTAGTGCACAAATTGAAAGTTGTGTTGGTGTACTATGTTTCCACGTGTCACTCTCGATGACTCATTCTTGTTTGAAAGAATCAAAAGTTGAACATGTTCTCATGTGCTATTATGACATGACGTGGACCACATGTTCATGGGTGAATAGGAGCCACATGTTGTGCCTTCGTTGCATCACAATGCAAGTTCTTAAAGGTCTAAGTTGCGCTACTTTTATTTGATGTGCTAAATTTTTTATTGGTCCACATCAGCTATGACTTGGGAAAAGCATGTTAGCGCAATTTTGATGGAATATTCTAAATGAAAGTTACACTATGCAACTTTTTATTGCTTGTGGAGGGGGTCGGGGATAATTTTAAAAAAAAATCTAATTGAGGAAATTGTTGTTTTAATGCTTGGAAAACTACTTATAACTATGTGGAGCATTCATTATCGTGAGAGATGGGTTCTTGTGAACCACTACTCATGAAACATGGGGCAATGAGTTTGACTCATAAAATTACATGGTTGAATCTTGATAGCAATATTACTACTATATAACAATTCCCATGCCTCTGCAATAGATTTTGATATTATTTAAACTACCCACCGATATCTAAAATGCCTCTGTAACAAGAAATGCAACCCATGAATCCTCTTGAGCACTAGGGCCAGTGAGGTAAAAGTTAAGTGGTTGTAGGTAATGTGTCAAAGGAAGGTGAAAACTGATTTTAGTTGGAAATGGAGAGAAATAAGAGGGAAAGTTAAATGCCATAAGGCATATTCTCTTGTGCTAGTCATTTGTAGAATCAAGGGATAGATTTATTGTCAAGTGTCACCATAAGATTCAATCTAAGTTTTCCCCCTCTCCATAAAAGTGTGATTTTTGTATCATTTGTAGAGTTCTAAGTTTTTTATGATCTTTATGTGATTGTTCAACTTCTAGTATGCAAAAATAAAAGTTTTGATGAAAGAAAGATATATTCACAAAACTAAAAATAAAATATTTGAAAGTTTATAATTTAACATAAGATAAATAGACAAAAATTTAGAACCAATGACACAAAGTTCAATTGTATTCCTTGCTTCAAAATTTGAGAGCTCAAAGATCTACTAAAGAATTCCTATACAATGCATGTGAAAGTATTAAAAAATGGAAGGAAGGATAAAGAAGAGGGATAACCATAGAAGAAAATGAGATAAAATAATATGTAATCCCATTTCAAGTTACAAAATGATCTCCTATTTATAACCTTTCTTTTGTAACTCTTTGAAAATAAAAAAATAAAAATAAACGCCATTATTTTTCTTTTCTTATCATTATAATAATTTTACTTTTAGGTTATCACAATTTTTTTTTATATAATATCACTCACACACACACACATATGAGTTATAAAATATCATTGAGGAGCATCTTTATCCTTTCTTGAATTTGATTGTTGGTTGGATTTGATGTTGAAACTTGTGATTATGTTGAAGCTATTTTAGTTTTTATAATTCTTGAAATTTGTTATTGTAGGTACAATTGCTTTTCCCTCTGGCATAGAAATAATCATGAGGCTTATTTTCCATGATGGGAAATATTCATTTGATTCCAATTGAGGTGCCATCTAACTTGGCCACCAACCTATCACCATAGTCCTTATCTCCTTATTTTTTGGATTATAATATCTAATACATTCCAAGAATAGATTCATATATTGGAATATAATAGGAAAAACAATGACATGGGATAGCCTATTTTTAAAGGTCTTTTGTGCCATTGGAGATCTCTCACCTTCATTCATTCTATTCTAGAAATCTTAAAGATTGGCATGACCTAGCTTTGTATCCCCAACTTCTAGGAGTATGGTTACCAAGATTGACATGAATTTATAGCCCTAGTACTTGAACTTCGTAATTTCCATTAAAATAAATTAATAGATGATAATGGGTAGGATTTGTACTAGTGTCAGGCCAATTAGGTCAAGGGATAATCTAGGGTTTAGCAAAGTATATAAATAATAGTAATATTTCATAAAAATAATAGAGTGATAGGATATAATTTCCTTCTAGCTAAAGTTTTTAACAACATGAATAAAGTAATGGAGCGAGAGGGAGCAGGTGAGAAGAGGAGCGAGGGAGGATTTTTGAAATCCTCTAAAGATGGCGATGAAGGGGAGGATGATCCAGATGTAGAATAGTTTGTTTTTTTGGGATCTCTGGTTCCTAAGGCTATTTGGATTTCGGGTTATTGTTTCCTAATTTGTCTTGGCCTTTCTTTGCTTCTCTTGGCGTGCCTTTCAGTATGTCGTGTCTTGCCTAGGAGCTTCATTTCTTTTGCTTCCTTGTTTGTATTTTTTCCCTTGTTCATTGTTGAAAATATCTTGGCATTTGGGGAATATCTTTGTGTCTCTATTGTTGATACTCTGGTTTTGGAAGATCTTTTGGCTTTGGTACTCTCTTGGTGTTTTAGGGATCTTCTCATTCCCTGTGTTGATCTTGGTTATGTGGCCTTTTAAGCGAGTTTCTGTGTGCCCCTTTTGGTTATCAAGGTTTACCTTTCTAAAGGGGCTTGGTTTGTTTCGATGGCTTTGTTGGTGGTGCCTTCACCTATGTGTCGAGTCTTTGTTGCTCTCTTTAGTTGTTGAGGCTGTCTTGTGTCCTGTTTTCAGGCAGGTGTTTTTTGTTGATCCCTATTTTGGAAGTGTTGTTTATGGTTGGCCTCGTTGTGGTGGTTTCTTGTGTTTCTCCCATTGTTGGGCATGGATTTGGCAAGCTTGAAGAGGGTGGTGCTTATTTTTTTTGTTATGGCTATCATTTTTGTTGTGATGGATGTGGAAGGGATATTCTCTTTTGTGGCTTGGTCCCCTTGGTTTTTGAAGTTAACCTTGCTGAAGGGGTTTGTTTATGCTTCTTGGGTTCCTGGTTTTTACAGATCATTGGAGATTATGTTGTTGCTTTCTCAATTGTGAAGTTGTTGTTGGGTGACCTTTGGGTCGTGATTCTCCCTAAGATGGGTCTCTCGTGGGCTGAGTTATTACAATTTCTTCTTTTGAAGACATAAAGCTTTGGTTTTTTATTCTGGTGGTTGATGTGCATTTTACTTTCATGTATCTGTTTCTTTCCATGCCAAAGGTGGTTGTGATTGTCCTTCCTTTTGAAGTTTTCTCTCTAGATCTACAGTTGGTGTCGTCTATGGAGGTGAAGATTGCTCCCATTGAGGCAGGTCCCTCTTCTATTGAGGTGGAGGTGGTTGTTGTAGTTTTGGCGGGGAGTTATTTTCTTGTTTGCTTGTTCCCATCGAGGTGGAGCTTGTGTGGGAAGAAGAGTGGAGGCTTTTGTGGTTTGGGCTCTCATATCTTCCTCCTCTCCTATAGAGGGGAGCTCCCTCCTATTAAGGTGGAGTTGTGGTTGGAAATTCTGGTGGGGTGCTATTGCATGAAGGTTGATGTGTTTCAGTGCTCTGTTGTGCTCTCTAACTCCCCTATTGATGTGGGGATTTTGTAGTTGTTGGTGTTTTTGTTTAGGGGTTTGATGGTGCTCTACACCATTAAGATGTCTGTCTCTCTTGGCTCAACGGTATTTTCCCTGAGTGACTAGTTTGTTGATGCTTGGATGATGTGGGCAGTGTCTTTGTTTAGCTAAGGGTTCCAGGTCTCGGTTAAATCTTGATAGTATAGGACCTCAGTCCCTTGTCTTCTTATATGATGAAACTTGTGTAGTCTTGTTTTTTTAGTTGTTTCTATTGTTGGGCTGATGATGGTTTGTGTATTATCTTGTATGCAACATGCTTTTGTTTGGCAGGGTTATGGGTCCCTTCAAAACTGATCTGTAATGGGATTCGAGTCCCATCAAAACCTGTTTTACCCCTAATAAAAAACAACATGAATGCATTCACTCACTCCAACTACCCAACAATACAAATGACAAAGGCTCTTAAATAGAAGCTTGAACACAAATTATGATTTTTAATAGACTAAAAAATATGACCATAGAGGAAAGGATTAGAATTTTATATGTTCAAGGTTTGTGTAGGAAATAAAAAACCCAAAATTAATGTCTCTTTAGTGGTTCACAACTAAATTAAAATGAAGTTGATGGTTATAAGATCTCAAAAAAATGTTTAGCAAGAGATTGATAACCACATGGATTTGCTATGGCTTGGGAGGAAACGTTATTGGTAACTTAATGTTGAAAATAAAATGAATTTCCTTGACTTATAACTTTCTTGACATATTTAGGTTTTGTTTATGTTATAAGACCATTCAAAGGTTGTGAGAACCCTTAAAAATTCCAATTTGGTTTTGAAAACCCACTATGTTATCAAACAAGATATTTTGAATCATTATCTTTCCTTCTATCAGAACTTTAAATAGTTGTTGAAACTATCTTGGGCCTCGATATAGGTTCTAAAAATTATCTAATTAACCACGATTTATCCTTTTATTTTATTTTGGCTCAAAATATGGTTTTAAGAACCGTATCAGGTTTAACATAGGTTTTGAAACCTTTATTTCTTGCTACCTAGTTTTTATTTTGGAGTATATGATGTAAGTTTTCTTGATTGTCACAACTTGATTAGCTTCTACCAAATTTTTGAAAACATAGGTGGTGTCAAATTAGATAAAATTCTCAACTTAAATGAGTTATGAAAGTAATGTTGAGTTCTTTTATGGCTTCAAGAACCCTATCAAGTTCTATGGGTTTCAAAACCTTGTTAGGAGTTACCTTTAGAAACAACAATTTCAAATTCTTTACCAATGGGTAGAATTGACTAAGTAAAAATTTCTTCTAATGGCTTCAACTCTTGTTTTCGAAGGAGGGAAATATTCACTCACACCAATGTAGGACAAAGGAAGGTTAATTACTCAAAAAACACCCAAATAATCAAATGACCTTAAGGGTTGGGAAGTCAAGGTAGACCCATAACAAAATTTTCCTTCAATAATGATTCTAAAAAATATAAGGGAAGCACTCAATATCTAAGGGTATCCCATTTGAATAGTTAAGGTCGCCCCTTTTACTATATATAGTTGCTCGGTATAGGGTAGGGTCATCCCTTTATCTATATGGGGTGCCTAGTATTTTCAAAGGTTAGGACCACCCCCTTTCCAATCAAGGCCACCCAAGTAACCTTATAGTTTCCCATTTCACTATTTATGGCCTTAGAGATCTACCCTTGCATAAGGGTGACCTAGAATAAAGGAAAAACTTAAAATTGATCCCTATATGTGTTCTTTTCTATAGTTACCACAAAATTTTAAGGTTTTCATGAAGACACATAAAAGGTGACTAAATATTTTCAAACAAGGAATAAACCTATCCTCAAATTATGGGTTGAAAAGACCAAAAAATAAGAGGAATATAGATCTCTTCTACAATTTGAGCCCTACCAAGCTCAGGAGGGTGTTCCCATAGATTCCTTCAAGATAAAATAGATAAAAAGTCTAAAATGAACCCACACGCAAAGATGAAGTTATGTATTTATATTGTATAGTTGTTCTATGTGGAATATTTCTTACACTTACACATCCCAAATCTCTTACTTTAGAAAACTAGGTTAAATAATGCATCATAAGATGAAAACTATTCATTTATTCCTATAAATGTATTGATTGGTAGTTTCTTACACAATTATTATCCCAATAGAATACATCATAAAATATTCCACTAAAGGTTTAATCAAGCATGGGTACACAATAGTTATAACAAAAAATTATAATAATGGACTATGTATGATGAAAAGATATTAAAATATAATAATTTATTAAAAATCTGAGAATGATTTTTGGTTTTTAAATGATTTAGGTAGTTATCCTTCAAATATTGAATTAGTGCCTATTCCTTTAGCACAAACTAAAATGTGTATAAAACCTTAATGACAACTATGCGTGTGTGAAATGTGGAAAGTTAGTATCAACAAACCTTAATGAAACGAATTATATCAAAGATTCAAAGCAAAGAAGCTACTCTAATTTGAAATTTAACAAATCTTCCAAGAATGTCTCATTGTACTCTATTCTTAATGATTCCTTTAACCCTTTAGCCCTCAGATTTCTATGTGCATAAAGGCTATTAGAATGACACTTAAGAAACGCGATTATAATTCAACATGTAAGCCAACTAAGTTATTACATGCAACTATACGATGGAAAGGATAATGGATGCTATGATGAATGGACAAATGGTAGTGGATACTATGGTAGTGATCTATATGATTCTATATATGATTTTACATATGCTCAAATGCAAACTATGGAAAACTAAAATGATACTCCATATGCTCAAATGTTAACTATAAAAATGTTAATCTAAAATGCAACTATGATGCAAAGGATGACATAAAATGAAACTATGAAGCAAAGTGTTAATCTAAAATCTAACTATGATTCAAAAATTGATATAAGATGTAACTATAAGACTCCATAATGCTCCCAAGCTCAAACGATATTCCTGCATGATAACTCTATTCAAAAGTGAATGCAAAATACAATGCCAAAGGGTTGTATTTATAGCCTTTTCCAAGCATCTTGTGAGGTGGCAATGATCGACGGTCCAATTTCAAACAAGAAAAATGGATGATGGAGATGGAGAGAATCAAGATGTTGTCCCCTTGACCAAAGACAACATGCCATTTGGATGGAAGAATCTCTTGACCAATGGGCAACATGCCATTTGGATGGAAGACTCAAGTGTGAGAAGAAAAGACCATGTGTTTGAAAATTGGTGGACGTGTGTGAGGAATAAGCCATGTGCTTTTAAAATTGGTTGAAGATAATTCTAATTAAATTAGAATTATTTAATTTCATGTGACCTTGGAGAGGTGGCACAAAAAGTTGTAGACATGTGCTTGAATTCCTAATCAAGATTAGTGAAGATTAATTAAATAAAACAAGCTTATGGAAATTTGTTTGTTTAATTAATTTAGAAGAATGTGATTTTAGATTTAGAGAATTAGAGAAAGGGTGAACAATATAAATAAATTGAGAATTTATTTATACGTAGTCAAAAATTAATTAAATAACTAGTATTTAATTAATTAAATGCCATGACCGTTTTTAGGTGTATACATTTTGCCCCTCTTTGAAGTAATGTGTTTACACGTTGCTTCAAAGAAAAAATTGATACCGATGCCCAGAAAAGTTTTTGATGCCCCAGATATTGATTTTTAGGTACTGACGGATATATGCCCCTTTGAGAGGTAAATTAGTGAATTTTGGAATTTTGATGATTTGTTGGAATTGTTGGAAATTTTGATAATTGTGTGATGATGTTGCAATGATGTGATGATGATCCAATGTTAAACCAATGATACTTTGATAACAAACACAATTTATCTCTCGAAATTTGATTCTAAGCTCGCTCCTTTAATAGTTTTGATTAGTTAAAGGCCCATTTTTGGTTAAAAAAGAAATAAATCCCACCATAATTCCCTCCATTAACCTTTAAAAAGGTAAAAAGTGGGAAAAGTGAATTCATTTGCTCATTGTGATTTTGGAGAATTTGGAGAGTGGAGAGCTAGAGGAAGATAGGGATCCCATATCATAGGCATCGTTTCGAGCGTGTTCACCGTCATGGTTGCCCTACTACAGCTGGACCTCTGGTACGCATTACGAGAAACCTCCTTTAGTCATTTTCATGCCTTTTATTGGTGCTTTGAACTTAGTAGATAGGTGTTGTAGGCCATTTAAAGTCATTTTTGCACTTTAGGGGGGTATTTTTGCTATTTTGGAGTCATTTTTGGGTGTTTCTAAGAGTTTTGGCACATTTTGTGCCTGAAATGGTACATTTTGCTCATTCTGTGGCGCATTTGGGGTCTCAAATGGCACATTTTGCTGGTCTTTTGGCACAATTGGTAGCCCTGATTTCATGTTTAACCTTGTTTCAACACATTTTGTTGGTTCTGTGGTGCAGTTTGTTGTTTATGTGGAGCATTTGGGGTCCCAAATGGCATATTTTGCTATTTTAGGGGTGTTTTTAGGGTGTTTTCAAGGTTTGTTCTTGATGACCCCTGATGATGTACCCTATTGTTTTGCCTTTTTGACGATGTGTGATTGATTAAAGTCCTCTTGGTTATGTCAAATGTTGAATTGTTGATGTTCGTTGAGGCTTGTATAATGTTCATGAATCATGTTAGTCATTGCATTGTGATGTTCAGTGATGCTTTGATTGATTTCAGTCTGATTGTGTGATGTTTGTTGCTTGATTGATGTTCGATAAGATAGTTGATGTTTTGATCTCATGATAGGTGAGTCAAATGATAGGACTGATGATGTATTGACCTCATGATAGGTGAGGATTGATGGTAGGACTGATGATATATCAACCTCATGATAGGTGAGGATCGATGGTAGGACTGATGATGTATCAACCTCATGATAGGTGAGGATTGATGGTAGGACTGATGATGTATCGACCTCATGATAGGTAAGGATTGGTGGTAGGACTGGTTCTTGATTGACCTCATGATAGGTGAAGTTTGATGATAGATTCACTGATGATTGTCTTGATTGATTGAATTGATGATTGATTTGATGATCTTGATTGAACTTGATTTGATTGACTGATGATCTTGTTTGAACATGATTTGATTGAATGATGATCTTGATTGAACATGATTTGATTGAATGATGATCTTGATTGAAAATTATTTGATTGACTGATGATCTTGATTGAACATTGTGTTAGGGCTAAATTTGATAGATTGATTGATGTAATGCTAATTTTTTTTCCATAATATGATTAGGAGGACCTTGATGTACTTCAGTCTTAGGAGCATTTCTTGAAGACGTGGGATATGGTTCGTCAATTGATGCAGGCTGATTTAGATATTATCGCACATTGTGGTTTGACATTATTGTTAGATATACCCCAGTATAGGATTAACAGGGGTTTGTTGACTGCTTTGGGGAAGAGGTGGCATATAAGTGACCACAACACCTTTCATCTGGCTACTACGAAGATGACAGTTACTCTCGAGGATGTGTATCATATCTTGTAGATTCCAGTGGTTGGTGAGATAGTTGTGCATGCCAAAGGAGAACAAGGGGGGATCGAGGCCTTGCGTAGGATCTTATGAGATGATCATGTTTCAGGATATTCAGTCCCTTGGTAGGAAATTATCAGGAGATATGATCCTTTACCATGTGTTTTGTCCGGGTTCGTTGGCAGATTCCTTTGTCTTGACCACAGGTCAAAGGGATTATCAGTCGGCTGGGGTTAGATATTAGAGCGTATGATGTTGGAGGGGACCAGATATGCATGGGGTTCATGTATGTTATCCCATTTGTATCATGTTTTGCACCAACTTGTTTATTGTGGGGGGGCGAGTCTCTCTTCTGGAGTTACATTGTTGTAGATATGGGCATGGGAGCATACAGCGATCATGCGGCCAGTGGGAGATAGACAGCGACCGACAAGTAGACCTTATGTGTTCAGTTACTCTGGTCCATTGGTTCAAAATAAGCTAGGAAAATTAGAGTATTGAAGATGTGCCTTAGATGATCTGGAGATTGTGACATGACACCCTTACTTGGATTGTGAGGTGTGGCTAGAGGATAAAGTGGAGATGGCATACATGCTGCTATCACAATATTTGATGGGAAAAAAAATTTCCATAATCAAGAGATATTTGTATCTGTGGATTTGTTGTCAGTTTGGACGAGTTCAGGGGATGCCTTAGGGGGTTTCCCATTATGCACAATGACGACAAGATGCGACAAAATGGGGGTCATGCTTATCTTATGGTATTGATCATACTGAGTATTATACATTGATGCCAGGTTTGTGGGATTATACTCCATACGTTGCAGATGCAGGGATGACAGAGGATTATTCTGAGTATTTCTACACACATCTATTTTTGAGGTTATTGAGTCTGGATGAGCCAGTTCCTCCATTTGATGATGATAACAGGGCACCACCTTAGGCATCGAGACAGAGGGGGGATGGAGAAGAGGAGGAGAGTGATAGTTGAGATGGAGGGGATGACGATGGTGCTGAGGGTGGTGGTGGTTCAGGTGCGGGGACATCAGGTACAGTTGGTAGGCATGTTCTAGATTTTGTAGTTCTGAGACGTAGGAGTATTGTCGTACCTCAGTCGGTGATTCCTAGGATTTAGATTGGATTCCCCTCTCATTAGTAGTAGGTGCAGATAGAGGTATTACAGGCATAGATTCAGACTCTTCAGGGTCAATTAGTGCAGGCTCAGGCATAGGTTGGTTAGGTTCAAACACTGATGGCTGAGAGAGATGCAACTAGGAAGTAGGTACAATAGGTACAGGAATAGGTTACCATACTTACTGTGAAGAGGGATGCCTTGAGATGGCGGGCAAAGCAGGTCGAGGCTATTATTGAGAGATTACAACAGGCTATAGTGGCTGCAAGTACAATTGATTTCCTTAGAGAGATTAGGCATACTGCTTAGGAGGCTCAATTTTATAGGGGTAAATATCTTGAGATGGTTTCTCCTAAGTGGCGAGAGAGTTTTGCACCATCTCGATCTGTTAGGTTTTGGTCTCAAACTATTAGCATGGGTGTTACACAACCATTGCCTGGAGATAGGAGAGATCCTGGTGCAGGTTCGTCAGGTGGAGGAGGTACTGGTTCTATGATGCCAACACCGTCTGGGGGGAACTCTACATAACTCCAATTAGGATAGCATATTTTTGATGTACTTTGGACATGATGTGTTATTGTGAAATTGATGGCATACTTCTTGTGTTCAAACTTTACGATATAGTGCCACTTTTGATATTGATGTATCTCGTCATACTTTTGGATATCTTTATACACTTTGACATTATGATTTTTGAGGTTATATGATATGCAACAATGATTATGATCTATGTGTTGATATGATGATATATGTCTATGATGTATTTAATTTCCATGTTATGATGATGATTATGATATGCATTTAATTTCTATGTTTATGATGCTATGTGATGGATTTTATATGGTGTGATGAATGAATGAATGTGTATATGAAATAATTGTGTGATGGTACTTAATTCTATGAGAATGTATGCAATGATGATATGTTGTGATAATGCGATGATAGATGATTCTATATGTTTTATGGATTTATGCAAATGATGTTTTATGCTATGTGAAATGGATTTGATTATGTAATAATGATATGTGATGAAATGTGATGTTTATATTGATCATGTATGGATGCGATGTAAATGATGTGTGATGTTTTGTAATGATGAATTATGATTATGTGATGCAAATGATTATGCAGATGATTGTGTTCTAGGGTCTTAAGCTTAAATGAGTGAATCTATCCAACTTCCAAGAGTTGTGGGAAGATTTCCATCAGTTGATTCTTTGTTAAATTAAGCTTTCACAAAACCTGACATATTTCCCAATTTTTTTTGAAATCTGAAGAGACACACTCATTTAAGCTTAGTGAACCTTGTTTCTAATGCCAATATATGAAATGATTTTGATTATGTAAATGAGATGCAATGCACGTCGTTTTGTGTTTTCTGATGCAAATATGATGATGTGATGCATGGATGGATGAACAATATGATAATGTTCTCTAATATATGTAAATGATGATTCAACTAATATGCAACTAAATGAGAATGTTTTCCAATTGATGTAAATGGTAATGCAAGTGATGTGTAACTACATGAAAATGATGTGTTTTTGGCAATGTCAAGTGTACTCAATCCCTTAATGCAAGAGATAACATCATTGTTGTAGCTTTGGAAATCCCATAAATATTAATGCAAACTAACATGGATGCAATCTACTTTAACCATGTAGATCTCATATGCAAAAAATTTCATTCGTAACAACCAATTTTTTGTGCTTTTTATCATCATTGGGCCTTTAAAATGTTGAAAGTGAGTACAAGAATCAATGGTTTATTTAGACCATGATGACCTGAGTACTACTTCCATGATGTTTTATAGTGCAAGTTAACACAAGCATCTAAGTATAATTAAACTGAGATGACTTGAGTATTTCTTGCATAAATAGACAAGAGTTAGCTGTTTTCCTATGCAAATTTGAAATGTCATTAGTGATGCTTTGTAGAGCATGTCTCACAAAAATTTGCACAATAATAATGATCAACTCACATACAACAGAAAAAGAAAAATCATACTCCTTCCTAGCTCCTCTAGTTCGATACATCATCAAGGTGCTCCAAAGATATGATAAGAAAAATAAAAGTACAACTGAACCTTTGAGTTTAACATGATAAACCCATGATTTAGAAAGAACATCATCCATTTGAAGTTTTCTTTTGGTTTGATTGATTTGGATTTTTGATTTGGATGGTTTGATGTGCTTCCAAAGGTGATTGATGTTCCATGTTGAGTTGCGCTATGATCATGTTTGTTGTGTTTTTTCTTACTATTGTTTGTTTGTTGGTTCAAGCTCAAAGTTTATTGCCCCCAATGAGTTCAAGATTTTTCCCCCAGTCTAGGGTGAGACCAACCACGATGCCAGGATATGTACATAGTGCTTTCGATGATAGACAGATGGATGGCAAAAGCGAATCGCGAAAGCGAATGGTTGACATGCTCAAATAGATGGAAAAGCTAGCGTATCACAAATATCCCCTGTTACCAGGTTTTCACTACTTGCTTTTATTGCACTTTTTCACATTTATGATTTTTTGATCTTTGATTTTTTTTTTGTATTTTTCTCTTTTTCTCATTTTTTTGTATTTTTGGTCTTTTTTGCTTTTTTTGTTGTTGCCAAGATGCCTGTTTGTCAGGTTTTCATCAAGGAAACCATTTTTTCAAGACATTTTCTGGTGTTTTTGGTATTTTTCAGGACCTTTTTTGATGCACTGGATGATTTAGGTGTAGAACTTCTTGAGATGCAGGCTATTGAGGGGTTCATCAAACAAATCCCCTTTTGGTGTGAACAACTGATATGCTCCTGCTTCAAAGGTTGACACAATGAAAAAGGGACCTAGCCAGTTTGGTTCAAATTTCCCTTTCTTCTCTTGATCTTGTTGATTATGGGGATTCTCTTTCAAGACTAAATCACTAACCTAAAATGTTCTAGGCTTGACTCTATGGTTGTAGCTTCTAGATATGCTTTGTTGATATGATTTTAGGTGATCCACTGCATGCTAACGATGCTCATCCAAGAGTTCCAATTCCTGTAACCTAGACACTTTGTAATGCTTCTCTGAGATGATCCCTTTTAGTGACACATAGAGTGATGGTAGTTCAACCTCAATAGGTAGAATGGCTTCTGATTTGTATACTAGAGAATAGGGTGTAGCTCTTGTCAGTGTACGGATACTGGTTTTATAAGCCCATAGAGCAAGGTTCAATTGCACATGTCAGCCACGTCTAACATTGTTGACGGTTTTCTTTAATATTTTTAGGATAGTCTTGTTTGAGGCCTTTGCTTGGCCATTTCCTTGAGGATAATATGGTGTAGAAAACTGATGTTGGATGTGAAATTTCTCACAAATTTCTTCAACGTCTTGATTTTTGAAAGGTCTTCCATTGCCAGTGATGATGGATTGAGGGATGCCATATATATAGATGATATAGTTCAAATTGAAGGATGAGATTTGTTTTCCTGTGATGGTGATTAGAGGGACAACTTTTCTCCATTTCATGAAATACTCAGTGGTTGTGATAATGAACTTGTTTCCTTTTGATGAATATGGATGAATCTTTCCTACAAGGTACAATCCCTATTGACAAAAGGGCCATGTTCATGTAAAAGGGTAAAGTTCCTACACTAGTGCATGGATGAGATTGTCATGAATCTGACACTTTTGGAATTTCTTTGTGAAATGAAAAGAATCCCTGTCCAAAGTCAGCCAGTAATATCCCAAATGGAGGAGTTTCTTAGCTAAGGTTAAACCACTTGAATGCGTTCCACAAAAACCTTCATGTACTTCCCGTAAAGCCATTTTAGACTCATCACATTCTAGACATCAGAGGAGAGTTCAGTCAAGACCTCATTGATAAAGGACATCTGCAATAAGGGTGTGTTAGGCAGTTTGGCGA
Organism: Sequoia sempervirens; assembly: GCA_007258455.2. NCBI lineage: Eukaryota > Viridiplantae > Streptophyta > Pinopsida > Cupressales > Cupressaceae > Sequoia > Sequoia sempervirens. The sequence continues at coordinate 8,322 of VDFB02104088.1, read as the reverse complement.
ATGAAGTTTCATTTTTTTATTGTGGGATAGGTCAGGAGGGAGAGTGTTATCTTTTAGGCACATATAGATTTTCCTATAGAGGGAAGTGTCAGCCTCAACTAGATGGTAGATAACTTGGGACTCAGGGTTGTCATAAGATGGGTTGAACAGTTGTTCCACCATGAAATCGTAATGGGCTTGTTTCTCTAGAATTTGCAAGAGAGAAGCAATGGTCGCCATGGCATCAGTGGCTTTGTTGTCGTTTTGAGGAATCTACTCAAATCTTATTTCCACAAAGTACTCTTTGAAGTCATCAACCATTCTTTTTTACGGCATCAACTTGTCATCCTTTGTTTGATAGTCATCATTTACTTGATTAATGAATAGTTGTGAATCCCCATAGACATGTAACTCTGTGATCTTCCACTCAACTGCTGCTTTGATTCCAATGATCAAGGCTTCATATTCAGTTGTATTGTTGGTGCAAGGGAACATCAGTCTATAGGACTTGGGAATGGTATGTCCTTGTGGTCAGATAAACAAGATTTTGGCTCCTGATCCATGTTGTGTATAAGAACCATCAAAGTACAAGACACATTGTTGTGTGGACACTGTTAGGACATCAACATCCAAAAACTCAATGTTCATTGGATGATTTTCTTGTAATGGTGCTTCAACTAACTAATATGCGATTTCTTTTCCTTTGATTGCCTTCCTATCAACATATTGGATGTAAAACTCACTCAACATCATGACCCACTTAGCTAATCTTCTAGTTAGATTAGCTTTGCTAAGAAGGTATTTCAGGGGATCTATCTTGGCTATTAACTTGATGGTATGGGTGAGCATATAATGTCGCAATTGTTGGGTAGTGAACACTACTGCCAGACAAGCCTTTTCAATGAAGGTGTAATTTATCTCATAGCCATTTAAGATTCTATTGATATAATAGATTTCACTTTCTTTTCTTGTTGAATCCTCTTGTGCTAACAAGGCTCCCAATGCTATTTTAGTTGTTGCTATGTACAATAAAAGTGGCTTTCCTTCTGTTGGTGGTATCAAGACAAGTGGAATCATCAGATATTTTTTCAATTGATTGAAGGCTCCTTTGCATTTTTCATCCCATCAGAAAGATGCATTCTTGTGGAGCAAGTGATTGAAGGGGAACATTTTGTCAACCAGTTGTGCAATAAACCTCCTAATAGATTGGAATTTTCCTTGCAAGGATTTGAGCTGGCTAATGTTTTTAGGAGGAGGCATTTCCATGATGGCTTTGACCTTTGCAAGGTCTACCTGAATGCCTTTAGCTGACACAATGTACCCAAAAAGTTTAGCAAATGTTACACCGAATACACATTTCTTGGGATTTAGTCTCACATTGAACTTCTCCGGTCTGGTGAAGATTTTATCTAAAATTTCTAGGTGTCCTTCTCTGGTGTAGGATATTTCCAACAGATCATCTACATAGTCTTCCATAAAAGTGTGCATAATGTCATGAAAGATGGTGGTCATTGCTCTCTGATATGTGGCTCCAACATTTTTCAACCCAAAAGGCATTACATTCCAACATATAGTGCCCCAAGGACATGTGAAGGTTGTTTTTTCTTGATCCTCAGGTGCTATCTTTATCTGATTATACCCTAAAAATCCATCCATAAGTGAGAGAATTTCATGTCCAGCAGTCAAGTCTATGATGATGTCAATGTTAGGTAAAGGAAAATCATCTTTTGGGTAGGCTTTATTGAGATCTCTGAAATCTGTGCAAATTCTGATGCTTTAGTTTGGCTTGGAAATAGGTACGATGTTAGATATCCACTCAGCATAGTCAATAGGTTTGATAAATCCCACATCCAATAGCTTCTTCAATTTTTCTTTTACCAATAGGGCAATATGCGAATGCATTTTCCTTAATTTTTGTTTGACCGGTTTTACTCCTGCTGGTAGAGATAAGTGATGCATGATGAGTTATGGATCAATCCCTGGCAAGTCGGCATAAGACCAAGCAAATTTGATTTGTATTTTTGTGAAGAATTTGATGAAGTTTGGTTTTTCCTGATCTATCAAAGATTATGCTAGATGGACAGTCTTTACTGTTTCTTCATTGCCAATGTTGATAGACAAGGTGGGTTCAACCAATACTTTAGATAGTTCCTAAAAGTGTTCAGGGAGTGTGTCAAATATTCCATCCTTCAACACCTTAGAGAGGTTTTCACTATTGGATACACTCTTTCTTTTTACTTTTTCTAGATCTGATACTGCCACTGAATGGTTTTCACCATGAGATCTATTCCCTTTATTATTCATTTTTCAACTAGAAAATTTGACACTCTCTTGGTTTGAAGCTTTGTTATGATGTTCAATGGTGGAATCTGTTTTAGGATTGGAAAAATAGAGGAAGTTGACAATGGTTTTGTCATTTCAAAAGATGGGGATGTCAGATGGTTTAGTTTGATCCCATTTTATTAGTTTAGGATGTACTAGGGGTAAAGAGTCGTTGGATTGGTTAAAGTCAGCTGCAATAAGGGTGCCAATAGTAATGTCTTCAAATTTTCCAATAGACAAATTGATGTCTATAAGGTAAATCTCCTCTGAATTATCCATTTCACTCTGAGCCTGATCATCTTCACTGGAGTCATCAATATGTTGTGATCCTATTTCAAGTGGTCTATAACTTGAACTTTGACCCTCTTCACGTATGGGTGTATACTTTTGGACCACATCAATTTCCTTATTGTGACAAGACTCTTCAAATAGCGAAACCCATTCATATTCATTGGAATTAGTTTCATGAGCATCACTAGCTTGTAATTGTAGGATTCTTTCAACAATTTGTTGTCTAGTTTCTTCTTTGGATTCTTCTCTATACCCAATCCTGTTTTGTTCTTGGCTTGCATTGTGACAGGTTGTATCGGTTCTATGATACCTTCTTTCCTTTTACCAATAGGACCTTTGCCTTCGCATCCCATCTTTTCCATGATTGTCTTCCCTTTGCCATACTGCTCTGTTTGTACACTTGAGGTGGATGCTTGTGATGATTCTTCATCTTTGTATAACCAATTTAAAACCTCTTTGTCATCTAACTCATCCACTAATGTGCCTACTCTTACAAAGGTCCCATCAAATAGTGTGGTTGGTTGTGATGATTGTTGTCTAGATGTTGATGGCTATCCATATGACTTTTGAGAAGATGAAAGTTGTGATAAACATGAGGATTGCTGAAATGAGTATTCCCCCATGCCTTTTTCTTTCAATTGGATCTTGGCAACTTGTTTTGATAAGAATTCGAGTTGACCTTCCTAATTTTGTGGAGTAGGATTGATGTAATTTCTTTATTTGAGGGATTGGCATTGCCGATATCCTTATCCTTTGATTGGTCCTTTTTCTCAACCCACTTTGACAAAGCATTTAGTTGTTTCCCATCATTTGATAAACCCTGAGTTGGAGCTTCCCTATTGTGTGGTACAAAAGTATCTTGGGTAGTCTTGAGGGTGTTACAATATTGGGGGTTGTTTGAGTCAGTTGCAATAGTGATTTCCTGCCCATTGAACAGGAACTTCAAACACTGGTGATATGTGGATGGTATTTCTTACATGTCATGAATCCAAGGTCTCCCCAAGATTATGTTGTAGGTTGACTCTTTGTCTAACACCTGGCATATTGTATCTCTGGCAACTGGTCCCACTTGAATAAGTAGCACTATCAATCATTGTGAAGATCTCTCATCATCATCATATGCTTTTATTGTGATTTTCCTTCTAGGATCAATAGCATTTTCTAAATAGCCTAGTGCACAGATAAGTTTCAAAGTACAGATATTCAGGCCAAATCCTCCATCTATTAGGACATGCTTAACACAGTTTTTATGAATTAAGACCTCAATGTGTAAGGAAATGTTGTGGGGATGATTGATAGATACAACACCATGTTTAGAAAAGGATAAGTAGTATGGTGTAGTCAAATGTACCACCATATTCTGGAATTGGAAAACCTCTAGATTGTTTAGTACCATGGTGGCGACTAGAGCTTGTTCCAAGATTTCCTTGTGAATGAGTGAGATCTTGAGAAGTTCTAGTATGGATATTTGTGCGAGTATCTTCTGCAACTGGTCCACTATGTTATATTCGGTGGTAGGGATAGCAATTGATTTAGACGTAGAAGGGGTAGCTCCTTTCAATGTTACCTTGGCTTGTCCTCATGTGATTGCATTGTTAGGTGTGTTGTCTTACTGCTCTCTGATTTTGATAACATTGATTTTGATGTGAGGTAGTGTCGACATCATGGTGATGATTTTCAATTGTAATGATGTTTTGTTCATGTTCAATGGTGTTATCATTGATTGAATTATCATTTGCAATAAGATCTGATTTGTCACGAGTTGGATCACCAACCACCTCAATATGTAGAATGGTGGTGTCATAGACATAGTTTATATTTTTTCCCTTGTTATTTGATGACGAGGACTCTCCTTTCTCATAGTTTGGTAGAGGGTTCTTGAACGCCCCATGATCATTGTTTGTTTGAGGTCCTTCTACAAATATCATTCTATTGTCAATTAGATCTTGTATCAAGTTCTTCAACTGCATAGAGTCATTGGTTTTATGTCCCTTGTTGCGATGAAAGTCATAGAAGTGAGCATCATTCCACAATGAAGGCTTCACTTGTGGTTTCCAATTTTTTGCCTCTGGTAACATTATGACTTTAGCTTCAATAAGTCCTTTAATGCTGATTTTGATGATTGTCCCAAAGGGGTGAACCTCCTTCGATTTGTTCGATATGATGATGTTCTAGATCTAGCATTACCTTGATTGTTGCTTTGGTTGACATTTTGGTTGTTGCTTTGGTTGTTGCCTTGGTTGTTGGGGGGATTTTTATTCTGATTAGTTTTGGCGGCAGCTGTAGTTAGGTTGAATACAGGTTTTGTATTTTGAATTTTGAATGCACCATCATTGTTTCCAACATTCTTGTTTCGTTTCCAAAACTTGGGTTTGTCACCACTATTGTAATTGTCGGAGGAGTTTGATGAGTTTTTTTCGTTGTATATCTTGATGAATCTTGTCTTTCCTAAAGCCTCTTTGATTTTAATCCCATTTTCGATCAATTTTTTGAAGGTTGGGGGACATTAAAATTCCAATCTATAACTCATCTTGTCATTAAGGTTATCAATAAAGATTTCTATCTTTTCCTTTTCAGGTACGGGATGAGAATAACATGCAAATAACCTTCTCCATTTTTGCAAGAATACAAGGAATGATTCACCCTTCTTTTGTTTCAAGTTACAAAGATCTTTCATGGTGATGTAATGTTGGATGTTGTAAGAATATGAGGTGATGAACTTATTGACTAATTTGTCAAAGGTGTTAATTGGTGGGGTGTGTTTGGAGAACTATTCAATACCATGTCCACCTAATCTCCTTGGGAATAATCTCATCAAATATGTTTCCTCATATGAAAATTCAAGACTCATGGTCCTAAATTCCCTCACATGGTCTATCGAATCAATTTTTCCATTGTATTTGTCATACTTTGGGAATTCATAATGTTTGGGAAAGGGTATCATGTGGATACTTTGATCAAATGGATAAGGACAAATACCTTGGATCAAGTATTGTTTTGAGGTACCCCTTTGCATATCGAGAATTTGTTGTTGAAGGTTCTTCATTTGGTGAGTTAGGGAAATCACTTGTTTGGTTTCCTTTTCGGGTTGTTTTGGAGGTGATTTCAATTGATTCATGCCAAAGTCTTCAGGTAATTTGACACCTTGTTTAGCTAGCATAAGGAGGTACTTTTCCCCATTTCTTTCAAAAATATTTTCTAAGCATTTGTGGAAGTTGGGGTCTTGTTCAGCATGTTGGATATCTTCCTCAGTTATTTCTTCCCCTTCAGTGTTGTTGAGTCCATGAAAAGGATTCTCTTCAGCTTCTGCCATGGTGTTTTGTGTTTCACTATTTTGAGTTTTTGTGTTTTGAGTCTCAATGATTGGATTTTCAATGGTTTTAATTTCAATGTTTGGTTCTTCAACGTTTTAATTTTTGAGTCCTTTTTCCTTAAGTTTTCATTTTTGCAACCTTGTTTGAACAGGCATACAAGTGCTATAGTTTAGACTAAACTTTAATCTAAGTTTTGGAAAATTACCAAGGATTACAACTAAGTCAAATAAAATGACAAATTATAATGAGACTAAGTTTGATTTGACTATATAGCTTCATTTCATGATGAGAGGATGATAAATCCTAATGATGAAACTAGGCTTAATAATCAAAGGTGTGATAAATTTGATGATTTTGGTACTTTGAGATGTTAGATCTTGGTTTAGGTTAGAAAATTCCACTTGTAGAGGTCAATTTTAACAAGTTTAGATTCTAAGGTACCTAAGGAATGATTTTGGACTGAAATTTTGATTCAAACTGTGAAACCAGAGACAAATTTTCTTCCTATACAAGATACTCAAATCTTTGGAAAAGTCTTGGATTTTGACAATAGTAAAATGAGTACAAGTTGGGATTGTTCTTTGAAGCTCTTTTGTAAAAATTGAAGACCAACCTCTCTCTAAATTCATAGAGTGTTGAGAGTTGTTTTTTATGTTCTCTTGAACTAAGAACTTTGGACTTGGGTTTCCAGATTTTAATCTTTCATGAAATCATTTGATAAAACACATGTTCAGACTCTGTTTTACCTAAGGAATGGTTGAACACTGCTGAGGATTTCCAGGATGAGACTGATTGTTAGATAGGAGATGAATCTAGGTCATTTTTTTGTGGTCTACAAAATGCACCAAAATAGAGACAAAAATCACTAGAGAAAGTGCAAAAAGAGCTAGAACAGGTACAAGATGCGCTACAGGAATTGCAAGATGCACCAAAAAGTTTTACAAGGCTCTATAAGCAAGTTTTGACTCTGGTAACTTGGATAATATATGTGAATACAAGTGCAAGATGCACCAGAAGGTAGCCAATATGCTCTAGAAGGTCTACAAGATGCGCGAAACTAGAAGAATAACACTGTTTCTTGGAAGTTTGTTTGATTTTTTGGATTTTCTAGTTGGAGACTTGGTTGTTTCAATTAATGTAATTTTGAATCAAGGTTTTCACTTTCGACATGTGATGTTTTGTTTTGAATTGTGTTTTGAAACACTTGTCAGGCTCTTGTGTGATCGAAAATATGCGATATTAAAATGAAATAAATATATTCAAGCACACCAATGAAACTTTAAATCAAAGGAAAACTGATTAAACAAAGTAAAGCAAACTCTCAATGCAGCAGCTCCTTTGAAGACGTCCCATTGTCCTCTATCTCCAGTATTTTTGCTAAAGCTCTCCGATTTGTATGCTAAGCTCCACAAAATGAATACTAAAGAATGAGATTTAAAAATAAATGCATACTATACTAAGAATGCAAGATTTTTGAAGGTTGATAATGGAGGAATGTTGGTTGTTCACTTCAGCAGCATAACGATATGGTAAAGGTTTGAAGGAAAATGATGGATGAAAGATAGAATATTTTGACAGCATAAGGATGTCTGAAGATTCGATCCAAATGGCTTGTGAAAGGTTAAATTTATAGATTTTTGAAGGCAAAAGCTTAGTTGGCAATGATCAACGGTTGAGATTCAGTCTGGTAAGATGAACGGTATAGGATTTTCGAAAGTCGAGTGAGAGAAGTAGAAGGTTTCCTCTTTTTCATTTTTTTTCCATTTAGAACTAAAGGAAGGTTTCCGTTTTGAAGGATGAGTTAAAATGAATTTTCATAATTAAATAAATAAACTTACTTAATTATATGAGAAGATGAATTTAGAAATTTGCGTAATTAAATAAGCAATATTTAATTATATGAGAGAGATAGATTTAGAAAGCCTTAAATTAAATATTTAAAATATTTAATTTAACTATGAGATGAAGAGGAGGAATATTCCATTTTGAATATAAATATTCAAACTTAGAATAATATGATAATTAAAATAAATAATCATAATTATTTAATTTAATTAAGAGGAATGTGGAGATGATACTTAATTAAATAAGGGTATTTATTTAATTAAGATAGAAGAATTATAAGAATGAACAATATAAATAAATAATTGAATTTATTTATATGTAGATGACTTTAGGAGATTAATTAAATACTTGTATTTAATTAATTACCAGACTTATTATAATGTGACCATTTTTAGATGCATACACATATGTTTGACCAAATCTGGATTTTAGTTAGAAATACTCTAAATCTTGTGCTGATAAGTTGGCTTGAAAGTGTGACATAGCTGTGCTTTTACTCAGATCAACATTTAATTTGACTATCAATACTAATGCTTGTTTGTTTTAGCAAGCGCATGTTTACTCACAATAA